>JAEIGF010000004.1:0-62732 GCA_018903485.1 Drosophila littoralis
AGGATGGAGGCAGGTGAGTGCCAAAACCCGGGGGTAGGCGTCCGTTGGATTCACCAGCGACGCAAAGAAGAGTTAGTGGCGATCGCCCAGGAGTTTGGGCTGGAAAAGGAGGGGCGGGGAGGAGCTACGTAAGCGGCTGTCCACCTATGTGCAAGATGGCGGTCATTCGACCGAGATTTGGGCTCGGCTGGCTGAGCTGGAATCTCAGTACGCTAAAACTCTGGAGCCGCCATCATGGGGTGTCCCACCCGACGTTGGCGGGCGGCCACGTCAAATTTCGGAGCCTGACCTCAGGAGCTCCCAACTGTACGGGCGTTTGCAGGCGCCCACCCCGAGCTTATCCGTCTCGGGCGTGGAGGCGGTTCCTGCTCTCGGGGGGAGTGAAGAACGCCGAGCAACGGCGGCCGACGCAGAGGTAGGGCGGTTCCCTGTCGAACCGGGTGGTGATCCCTACCACCCTAGGCCATACCATCACTCGGAGGCGAGGCCACTTCCCAATGTCCCGGAGCAAGTTCGGAAGTGGGGTATGAGGTATGATGGCCGATCCGACCCCCCTTGGGTTCTAGAGGACCTCGAGGAGCGCGCCATTACCTATGGTATCGCCCTCGACCGCATGCCCAGGGCAATGAGCGAAGTGTTCTGCGATAGGGCTGCTCGCTGGTTTCTGAGCAGTGGGCTAAGGGATGTGCCGTGGGCCGTGTTTAGGAGGTTTCCGGAGTTTTCTTACCCCTCGTTACTTCGAGAGGCTTGAGGACGAGATCCGATCCCGGAGGCAGCGCGTCGGTGAAGAGTTCAAGGAATATTTAATAGAGCTGAGGGCTCTTATGCATCACGCTAGATACGGGCCGGCACAAGAGCTGCACCGCATTTACGAGAACGCCGCTCCGGAATACAGGCTTTTTATGTGCGACGGCAAGATTTCTCCACCCTATCCCAGCTAACTCAACTGGCCGTAGAATACGAGACCGTCGTGAGGCAGAGAGCGGAGTACTCAGGTAGCCAACCCGCAGCCCTGGGTGTCTCGAGTTCGAGTAGTGCCGAAATGGGCGAGGAGCAGCACAGTCCCCGGGGGACATCTCAATCCGTTCCGGTCTGCTCCCAGCGGATCCGGAACGACCGCTGTGGACAACCGGGTTACCGCCCCACCCGCTGCAACTCACGTAGAGGCGGCCCATCGGATGATGAGCCAAGAGGCTGGGAACGGATACGATCCGCGGGCGCGTGTCGTAGGTGCGCCCAGGAGGGGCACTTCGCTGGGAATGTCCCAACGGCCCCGTCTTATTTTGTTGGGTATGTGGAAGCCGGGGTCGAAGTAGTCAGGAGTGTTGCCGCCGCGCGCGGGCGGGAAACGGGCAACGGCGTCGCCCGGGCCAGGATCGGGTCGGCGCCGGTACACACGGAACGCAGTAATAGGACACCCGCTGAAGGTAGACGGTGGCCGGATCGTCGCTACGGTAGAGATTGGCGGACGAACGATGCCTGCCACGATCGATACTGGAGCCACTCGTAGCTTCATGAGTGAAGACTGCGTACGCAAGTGGACGATTCGGGGAAGAGCGGAGGAAATACATGGGTCCACCCTAGAGGTGGAGAAAGCCTTGAGAGTAGATGTTAGTTTAGGGGAAAAAACGATCAGCATGACGATGCTCATCATGCCCTCAATGTTGGACCACGTAATCCTGGGTATGGATTTCTTGGGTGCAATGAGCACTACAATACGCTGCGGCGAGGCAGAACTGGTCCTAGAAGCAGTGACGATACCGGGCGCGGGGCCAGGAACGAGCGAGGAGTCGGAGAAAGGCCTCCCAGGTCAGAGGTAGCACGAGGCTGCGGCCTGGTATGGTAGGTAGTACAGTGGTAGTGCGAGGTATATTTGTGTCGAAACCCTCACCCCCCCTTTAGCCCTCCGTCCCAGCGAATTTATAAATGTCTTGTGAATCGCTGGACCTGGTAAGACTGAGATATGTACCCCGGCCAGTAGCTTCTTTACAAGTGGCGCCCGAGCAGGGACGTGAGGCGTTTAGGGGCGTGGCATAGTTGCGGATTAAAGCCCCGCAAGTATGCCCAAATAGGTGTTTTGGGAAAATTTTTTTGCATACAGGGTATTTAAGTCAGGCATACCCTAGAGGAAGGTACCTAGCGGGGAACAAGGGAATGAGGATAAGATATAGGTGTGAAAGATAAAACTAGGGTATTCAGTAGTCCAGTATACCCCGGCGAACATTTTGTACCCTGTGTTAGGCAGAGACCGAAAATGAACACGTGCAGAATTTTAGCTACAAGAAAATGCTTGCAAAAGTTAGCACGCAAAGCGAGGAGATGAAAACATAACGGTCGGTCGTAAAAGTACAGTACGCGCGCGCCAGACGAGGCGACGTCGAGATCACGCTCACACACGGGTGTGCAAACGCGCGGCGCAGTCGACGTCGGCGTCGAAGGGCCGTTGAAGCGTCGCAGCAGCGACGGTACAGTGGGACGAGTTCAACTCACGCGCGGTGAAAAGTTGAATTCGTCAGTACAGTTGTCGGGGTAGTGGGGATGGTCGCATTTTAGGATGGATAATTTTTTTTAGTGGGAAAAAAAAAAAGAGAGAAAATTGATAAAATTCTTATAAATAAAACTAACTAAACAAAAAAAAAAAAAAAAAAAAAAAAAAAAAATTTCTTATAAATAAAATTAACTAAACAGGATAAATAAAAGAAAAGAAACAAACAGCTAAGTGCATAATAAGAAAACAAGGTACCCCAATAAAGGTGACCAAGTGAGGAAGGCCTAAAAGTGAAAAGTGAAAAAGAATTACCTTTAGTTGAGTTTTTTTATAAACAAAGGAAGAGAAAATTTTTGGTAATTTTGTTTGTTTGGTGGAAGACATAAAGGCAAAATAAAGAGAAAACTAAAAGAACAAAAGTTGCTAAACAAAATCGGCGTAAAAGTGACAAAGACACCAAAACAAAAAAAAACGAGAAAGAAGGGCTATCTTCGGCATGCCGAAGATCTAATACCTGCAGACCCAACCTTTAATGCCGAGAAAATGTTTAAGGCCGAGTTTGGTCAAGGTAAATTGATAAACAAAAATATATTAATCAAAACCGATGTAAATAAGATTCTGCAAAAATGAAGGGAGCATAGTGAAATCTTTAAATGCCGTGTTTAATCGCAAAATCTTGAAAAACAAAAAATTCTCCATACAAAAACTTAATAATATGATATAGTGGTCCGATCTTAATAGGATTTTGCATATATATGAGGAGCATAGTAAAACTAATAAATGGCGAGTTTGGTTAAGATATCTTGAAAAACAAAATGTTTTTCATACAAAAACTTAATTTTCGATCGATCGTTCCTATGGCAGCTATATGATATAGTGGTCCGATCTTAATAGGATTTTGCATATATATGAGGAGCATAGTAAAACTAATAAATGCCGAGTTTGGTCAAGATATCTTGATAAACAAAAAGGATTTTTCATACAAAACTTAATTTTCGACCGATCGTTCCTATGGCAGCTATATGATATAGTGGTCCGATCTTAATAGATTTTGCATATATATGAGGAGCTTAGTAAAACTAATAAATGCCGAGTTTGGTCAAGATATCTTGACAAACAAAATGTTTTTTCATACAAAAACTTAATTTTCGACCGATCGTTCCTATGGCGGCTATATGATATAGTGGTCCGATCTTAATAGAATTTTGCATATATGAGGAGCATAGTAAAACTAATAAATGTCGAGTTTGGTCAAGATATCTTGATTAACAAAAGGTTTTTTCATACAAAAACTTAATTTTCGACCGATCGTTCCTATGGCAGCTATATGATATAGTGGTCCGATCCAGCTGGTTTTGACATATGTGCTGCGTGCAACAGAAATAGGGACTTCTGCAAAGTTTCATTAAGATAGCTTTAAAACTGAGGGACTAGTTCGCATAGAAACAGACAGACGGACAGACGGACAGACGGACAGACGGTCAGACGGACAGACGGACAGACGGACATGGCTTTTTCACCTCGGCTGTTGATGCTGGTCAGAAAGAATTTATATACTTTATGGGGTCGGAGATGTTTCTCTTTTTTTGTTTACCACATTTCACGACAATATTAAAACCCCCTCTGAGTAATAAAAAAAGGAAGAGAGGGAAACAACGACGTCGGTGACCAAAAGAAGGTAAACAATAAAGGATGGAGGCAGGTGAGTGCCAAAACCCGGGGGTAGGCGTCCGTTGGATTCACCAGCGACGCAAAGAAGAGTTAGTGGCGATCGCCCAGGAGTTTGGGCTGGAAAAGGAGGGGCGCGTGGAGGAGCTACGTAAGCGGCTGTCCACCTATGTGCAAGATGGCGGTCATTCGACCGAGATTTGGGCTCGGCTGGCTGAGCTGGAATCTCAGTACGCTAAAACTCTGGAGCCGCCATCATGGGGTGTCCCACCCGACGTTGGCGGGCGGCCACGTCAAAAGTCGGAGCCTGACCTCAGGAGCTCCCAACTGTACGGGCGTTTGCAGGCGCCCACCCCGAGCTTATCCGTCTCGGGCGTGGAGGCGGTTCCTGCTCTCGGGGGGAGTGAAGAACACCGAGCAACGGCGGCCGACGCAGAGGTAGGGCGGTTTCCTGTCGAACCATTGTGGTGGTGATCCCTACCACCCTAGGCCATACCATCACTCGGAGGCGAGGCCACTTCCCAATGTCCCGGAGCAAGTTCGGAAGTGGGGTATGAGGTATGATGGCCGATCCGACCCCCTTGGGTTCTTAGAGGACCTCGAGGAGCGCGCCATTACCTATGGTATCGCCCTCGACCGCATGCCCAGGGCAATGAGCGAAGTGTTCTGCGATAGGGCTGCTCGCTGGTTTCTGAGCAGTGGGCTAAGGGATGTGCCGTGGGCCGTGTTTAGGAGGGGTTTCCTGGAGTTTTTCTTACCCCCTCGTTACTTCGAGAGGCTTGAGGACGAGATCCGATCCCGGAGGCAGCGCGTCGGTGAAGAGTTCAAGGAATATTTAATAGAGCTGAGGGCTCTTATGCATCACGCTAGATACGGGCCGGCACAAGAGCTGCACCGCATTTACGAGAACGCCGCTCCGGAATACAGGCTTTATGTGCGACGGCAAGATTTCGCCACCCTATCCCAGCTAACTCAACTGGCCGTAGAATACGAGACCGTCGTGAGGCAGAGGGCGGAGTACTCAGGTAGCCAACCCGCAGCCCCGGGTGTCTCGAGTTCGAGTAGTGCCGAATGGGCGAGGACAGCACAGTCCCCGGGGGGACATCTCAATCCGTTCCGGTCTGCTCCCAGCGGATCCGGAACGACCGCTGTGGACAACCGGGTTACCGCCCCACCCGCTGCAACTCACGTAGAGGCGGCCCATCGGATGATGAGCCAAGAGGCTGGGAACGGATACGACCCGCGGCGCGCGTGTCGTAGGTGCGCCCAGGAGGGGCACTTCGCTAGGGAATGTCCCAACGGCCCCGTCTTATTTTGTTGGGTATGTGGAAGCCGGGGTCGAAGTAGTCAGGAGTGTTGCCGCCGCGCGGAGGCGGGAAACGGGCAACGGCGTCGCCCGGGCCAGGATCGGGTCGGCGCCGGTACACACGGAACGCAGTAATAGGACACCCGCTGAAGGTAGACGGTGGCCGGATCGTCGCTACGGTAGAGATTGGCGGACGAACGATGCCTGCCACGATCGATACTGGAGCCACTCGTAGCTTCATGAGTGAAGACTGCGTACGCAAGTGGACGATTCGGGAGCGGAGGAAATACAGGCACGCATCCGCCTGGCGGATGGGTCCACCCTAGAGGTGGAGAAAGCCTTGAGAGTAGATGTTAGTTTAGGGGAAAAAACGATCAGCATGACGATGCTCATCATGCCCTCAATGTTGGACCACGTAATCCTGGGTATGGATTTCTTGGGTGCAATGAGCACTACAATACGCTGCGGCGAGGCAGAACTGGTCCTAGAAGCAGTGACGATACCGGGCGCGGGGCCAGGAACGAGCGAGGAGTCGAAGAAAGGCCTCCCAGGTCCTGAAAGGGGAGCACCTGCTCGGCTACAGAGAGAGTCGGAGAAAAGCCTCCCGAGTCATGAAAGGGGAGCACCTGCTCGGCTACAGAAGGAGCCGGAGGAAGGCCTCCCGAGTCATGAAAGAGGAGCACCTGCTCGGCTACAGAGGGAGCCGGAGGAAGGCCTCCCAGGTCATGAAAAGGGAGCACCTGCTCGGCAGCAGAGGAGAGAGAAGTCGGCAGGAGGCCTCGCGCGTCAGCAAACGGGAGTGCCGGCTCGGCAACTGTCGGAAAAGGAGAAGAAGAAGGAAGTAAAAGATGAGTCTCATTCGGGGTTGGGCCGAGAGCTTGAGGAGCCCAAAAGGCGGCGCGTAGACCTGCAAAGGCAGATCTACGCTGGTCATGCAGGCGGCACGGTGGAAGCGTGCCAAAGAACGGAGGGATTAGGAGCAATGGCTCAAATCCGCACGGGCACAGGGAACCAGGAGCAGCTGCCAGAGTCGAGCGATCAGGGAGCTTTATTTGGAGTCGGAGTGGTACCTGGAGGAGGCGAGCCGCAGGGCAAGCCCGGCTTAGAAGAGGCAGAGTGGCCAGCGGATCTGGATCCAAAGCCATTAAAACAGAGATATTACCCGAAGAACCCGGCCATGCAAAGGGTGATTGATGAACAGGTAGACGAGCTGATGCAGGCAGGTGCCATCGAGCCGTCGCGTAGTCCACACAGCGCCCCAATCGTCTTAGTCAAGAAGAAGACTGGCGAGTGGCGCATGTGTATCGACTACCGACAACTCAACGCGCATTCCATCCCAGATGCTTATCCTGTTCCCAGGATCAATCACATCCTTGAGCGGTTGCGTCACGCCCGGTTCATCTCCACTCTGGATTTGAATCACGGGTACTGGCAGATACCGATGGCAGCCGATAGTCGGGAATGTACGGCATTCACAGTCCCCGGAAGAGGTCTTTTCCAGTGGCGGGTGATGCCATTTGGTTTACACTCGGCGTGTGCGACCTTCCAGCGAGCTTTAGACACGGTCATAGGACCGGAAATGGAGCCTCATGCGTTCGCCTACCTAGACGACATCGTGGTAATAGGAGCAACGAAGGAGCAACATGTAGAGAACTTGAGAGAGGTGTTCCGCCGGTTAAGGGCGGCTAATCTCAGGCTGAATAGGAAGAAGTGCAGTTTCTTCCGGGAGAGGTTAGTCTACCTAGGACACGTAATTTGTGGGGAAGGAATACGTACCGATCCAGAGAAGGTGGAGGCGATACGTAACCTGAGGGCCCCGACAAATTGCAAGGAGTTGCGGCAATGTCTCGGGATGGCGTCATGGTACAGGCGCTTCGTTCCCAACTTCGCGACTCAGGTACAGCCACTCACAGCGCTCTTAAGGAAGGGACGGAAATGGGCATGGGAGCAAGAACAGGAGGAGGCATTGCGTCAATTGAAGGATAGCTTGACGACTGCCCCTGTGTTGGCTTGCCCCGACTTTTCCGCCAAGTTCGTCTTGCAGACTGATGCGAGTGAATATGGCCTCGGCGCGGTGCTGACGCAGACGATTGATGGCCAAGAGCGAGTGATAGCGTATGCGAGCCGGAAGTTGCTGAAGGCCGAGGTGAACTATTCCGCCACTGAGAAAGAGTACCGGTTCGACGTGATAACGGACCATCTATCACTCAAGTGGCTCAACTTGATCGAGAGTCCGTCCGGAAGAATCGCGCGATGGGCGTTAGAACTGCAACAGTTCCAATTTGACATCCATTATCGTCGGGGGAAGCTCAACGTCGTGGCTGATGCGCTATCGAGGCATCCTCTAGAGACCTGTCAGCAAGCAGTGGTGGCTGAGGCCCCCTGCAAATGGGTTGTGAGAATGCGTGCTAGAATCGCCGAAGAGCCAGCCAAGTTCCCGGATTACATCGAGGAAAACGGACAGCTATATAGGCATTTGGGCCACCGCGCGGACGACGAAGATTACATCCCTTGGAAGCTATGTGTGGCCAGTGGTCAACGGCAGAGGGCATTGGCGGAATGCCATGATGCCCCCACGGCCGGACATCAAGGCGTGAGGAAAACTGTGTCGAGGCTAGCCCAAAGGTACTACTGGCCGGGTATGTTCCGAGACGCCGCCAAGTACGTGAAGTGTTGCGAAACCTGCCAAAAGTTCAAGAGTGAGCAACTCAAACCGGCTGGACGCATGCTGACGAGGCAGGTGGCAGAGCCGATGGCAATACTGTGCGCGGATTTCGTTGGGCCCCTCCCACGGTCGAAACATGGCAACACCATGTTGCTGGTGTTCCATGATGCTTTCTCGAAATGGGTGGAGCTGGTCCCTCTCAGGAGAGCAACGGCGGCACACCTCCAAACGGCGTTCCGGGAGAGGATTTTGAGCCGATTCGGGGTGCCCAAGAAGTTCGTGTGTGACAACGGGGTACAGTTCACAAGCCGGAGTTTCAAGGCTTTTCTGGAGTCCTTGGGTGTAGAGATCCAGTACACCGCCCCTTACTGTCCGCAAGAAAATCCTACCGAGAGGACCAACAGGACCTTGAAGACCATGATAGCGCAATTTATCGAGGGCCACCAGAGTTCGTGGGACGAACTCTTGCCCGAGATATCGCTGGCGGTCAAAACAAGCGTGTCGGATTCGACCGGATTCAGTCCCGCTTTCCTGATGCAGGGAAGGGAGCCGCGGTTGCCGGCTGCTTTATATGATGGCGTCCCGGTGACTCCGGGGTCCGCAACTAGTGCGTTCGACCCTAGGACAAAGGCGGATAGGTTAAAAGAAATCTTTTATGTCGTTCACAGCAATCTCCAGTGTGCATCAAAGGACCAGGGCAGACACTATAACTTGAGGAGACGAGAGTGGCGGCCTTCGTTGGACTCGATGGTCCTGTTAAGACAGCACCAGCTATCCAACGCCGTCGAGGGTTTCGCAGCAAAATTGGCACCCAAGTTCGATGGCCCCTATCGGGTCATCAAGTTCGTGTCACCTAACATTGTGCGCCTAATGAGGCCAGGTGAACGGAAAAGGAGGGTGGCCAATATCTCGCAGCTGAAGCCGTTTTACCGATAGACGACGGAGGACGAAGGGGAAGACCCCGGGAACATGGGTGCCCACGAGCAGGCGGAGAGTGCGAGCGACACCCGTCGCCCAGCTTAGCCATTGTACTAAATTTAGTTTATAAGTCACAAGTGAATAGCGTAATCAGAATAGGCTTAGTATAATGTGAGCTGCACTGTTAAGGCAGGGAATAACATAAACAACGAATAAGTAATAAGCTAGTCGAGGAAGTCGTCACCATGAATACCGCCGGGGAAGCGACGGTATCGTCGTCGAAGTAAGGGGGGGGTGTGAGGCGGCTATTATGATCAGCCCCCCCACAGTTTTGAACTCACGGCAAGGAGCCGTCGTCCGCATCGCCAAGGTAATGGAAAGGAGCTATTGGCCGTATTGGATAATATCGTATAATTTTTATAGTTTATAAGCATTAAATGTAGTAGTGTAAGATAGTAGGATTGTAAGAGGCAAGAAGCCGCCGATAGTATAATCAAGTAAAAAGGCAAGGAGCCGTTAACCGCATAGTCTGCGTATTATTAGCATAAGTGCGTAGTTATGGGCAAGTAGCCAGTCATTCATTTGAATTTAACCGCCGGCCGCCGCTGCAACCGTGCGCTGCTGATCGGCTGCTCAACACTGCCTTCGAGAGCGCAGCTTCAATTCGGCGGCGAAGAGCGAAAGCTCCGAGGCGAAGTTGCGAAAGCTCGCGGCGAAGTCGAGCAACCGAGGCAAGCGCATGGCTCGCTAGCGAGCGAACCGGCACTTTGGAAATACCGATCATGGTGAGTGGACGTGCCGATAAGGAGTTTGAACGAATAACGTGCAGTGCATAGCGGAGCGCTAGGGCTCCAAGACAGTGCGGCAGGGCCTTAGGCTAGGCAGTTCGTTAGGGTAGAATATAATAAAAGTTGTGAATAAAGTGAATGCAGTCATCATAATTAACTTAAAAGCAGACCTTCGTAATCTCGGGCGGTTATATTTGTGCTAAACATCGGAAATGGCCGATGTTCACCCTAACCTAGGGGGGACAGTGTAGTTGGTGCGTGGCTACGGCCCGATAGTGTAGTTGGTGCGTGGTCAAAGCCCGATAGCGGGGCTCCGGCCCGCTAGAAGAGGTAGCACGAGGCTGCGGCCTGGTATGGTAGGTAGTACAGTGGTAGTGCGAGGTATATTTGTGTCGAAACCCTCACCCCCCCTTTAGCCCTCCGTCCCAGCGAATTTATAAATGTCTTGTGAATCGCTGGACCTGGTAAGACGGAGATATGTACCCCGGCCAGTAGCTTCCACACCTATTTGGGCATACTTGCGGGGCTTCAATCCGCAACTATGCCACGCCCCTAAACGCCTCACGTCCCTGCTCGGGCGCCACTTTTTTTTTTTTTTTTTTATTTTGTTTAGTTAGTTTTATTTATAAGAATTTTATCAATTTTCTCTCTCTTTTTTTTTTCCCCACTAAAAAAAAATTATCCATCCTAAAATGCGACCATCCTCACTACCCCGACAACTGTACTGACGAATTCAACTTTTCACCGCGCGTGAGTTGAACTCGTCCCACTGTACCGTCGCTGCTGCGACGCTTCAACGGCCCTTCGACGCCGACGTCGACTGCGCCGCGCGTTTGCACACCGTGTGTCAGCGTGGTCTCGACGTCGCCCGTCTGGCGCGCGCGTACTGTACTTTTACGACCGACCGTTATGTTTTCATCTCCTCGCTTTGCGTGCTAACTTTTTGCAAGCATTTTCTTGTAGCTAAAATTCTGCACGTGTTCATTTTTCGGTCTCTGCCTAACACAGGGTATAAAAATGTTCGCCGGGGTATACTGGACTACTGAATACCCTAGTTTTATCTTTCACACCTATATCTTATCCTCATTCCCTTGTTCCCCGCTAGGGTACCTTCCCTCTAGGGTATGCCCGACTTAAAATACCCTGTATGCAAAAAAATTTTCCCAAAACACCTATTTGGGCATACTTGCGGGGCTTTAATCCGCAACTATGCCACGCCCCTAAACGCCTCACGTCCCTGCTCGGGCGCCACTTGTAAAGAAGCTACTGGCCGGGGTACATATCTCAGTCTTACCAGGTCCAGCGATTCACAAGACATTTATAAATTCGCTGGGACGGAGGGCTAAAGGGGGGGTGAGGGTTTCGACACAAATATACCTCGCACTACCACTGTACTACCTACCATACCAGGCCGCAGCCTCGTGCTACCTCTTCTAGCGGGCTGGAGCCCCGTACCACCCCGCTATCGGGCTTTGGCCACGCACCAACTACACTATCGGGCCGTAGCCACGCACCAACTACACTGTCCCCCCTAGGTTAGGGTGAACATCGGCCATTTCCGATGTTTAGCACAAATATAACCGCCCGAGATTACGAAGGTCTGCTTTTAAGTTAATTATGATGACTGCATTCACTTTATTCACAACTTTTATTATATTCTACCCTAACGAACTGCCTAGCCTAAGGCCCTGCCGCACTGTCTTGCACCAAACAAACAAAAATTACCAAAAAATTTTCTCTTCCTTTGTTTATAAAAAAAAACTCAACTAAAGGTAATTCTTTTTCACTTTTCACTTTTAGGCCTTCCTCACTTGGTCACTTTTATTGGGGTACCTTGTTTTCTTATTATGCACTTAGCTGTTTGTTTCTTTTCTTTTATTTATCCTGTTTAGTTAATTTTATTTATAAGAAATTTTTTTTTTTTTCCTTTTTCCTTGACCAAACTCGGCCTTAACCATTTTCTCGGCATTAAAAGGTTGGGTCTGCAAGGGTATTAGATCTTCGGCATGCCGAAGATAGCCCTTCTTTCTCGTTTTGTCGTGAAATGTGTAACGCATAGAAGGAGACATCTCCGACCCCATAAAGTATATATATTCTTGATCAGCATCAACAGCCGAGTCGATATAGCCATGTCCGTCTGTCCGTCTGTCTGTTTCTATGCGAACTAGTCCCTCAGTTTTAAAGCTATCTTAATGAAACTTTGCAGAAGTCCCTATTTCTGTTGCACGCAGCACATATGTCAAAACCAGCTGGATCGGACCACTATATCATATAGCTGCCATAGGAACGATCGGTCGAAAATTAAGTTTTTGTATGAAAAAAACCTTTTGTTTATCAAGATATCTTGACCAAACTCGACATTTATTAGTTTTACTATGCTCCTCATATATATGCAAAATTCTATTAAGATCGGACCACTATATCATATAGCCGTCATAGGAACGATCGGTCGAAAATTAAGTTTTTGTATGAAAAAACATTTTGTTTGTTAAGATATCTTGACCAAACTCAGCATTTATTAGTTTTACTAAGCTCCTCATATATATGCAAAATCCTATTAAGATCGGACCACTATATCATATAGCTGCCATAGGAACGATCGGTCGAAAATTAAGTTTTTGTATGAAAAAACCTTTTGTTTATCAAGATATCTTGACCAAACTCGACATTTATTAGTTTTACTATGCTCCTCATATATATGCAAAATTCTATTAAGATCGGACCACTATATCATATAGCCGCCATAGGAACGATCGGTCGAAAATTAAGTTTTTGTATGAAAAAACATTTTGTTTGTCAAGATATCTTGACCAAACTCGGCATTTATTAGTTTTACTAAGCTCCTCATATATATGCAAAATCCTATTTAAGATCGGACCACTATATCATATAGCTGCCATAGGAACGATCGATCGAAAATTAAGTTTTTGTATGAAAAAACATTTTGTTTTTCAAGATATCTTAACCAAACTCGGCATTTATTAGTTTTACTATGCTCCTCATAAATATGCAAAATCCTATTAAGATCGGACCACTATATCATATTATTAAGTTTTTGTATGGAGAATTTTTTGTTTTTCATGATTTTGCGATTAAACACGGCATTTAAAGATTTCACTATGCTTCCTTCATTTTTGCTAAATCTTATTTACATCGGCTTTTGATTAAAAGCCTTTTTTTTTGTTTATCAATATACCTTGACCAAACTCGGCCTTAACCATTTTCTCGGCATTAAAAGGTTGGGTCTGCAAAGGTATTAGATCTTCGGCATGCCGAAGATAGCCCTTCTTTCTCGTTACTATTAATTTCAAACAAATAAGACCCGAGTTTTAGTTGTGTGCGTGTACTTAAAGCTGCTGTTTAAGAAGAGTTTATGGTAATGTACATGGAAGATTAGTGATGTAAGTTTTAAGAATATTTTCAAAGAATTTTAAAGTGACAATGTAGGTGCAGTGGAACATGATATTATTTTTATTATACCAAATTAATTGACGTTCTGCTGCGATTATGCTTGGAAGTCGAAGGCCTTCAACCGAAGTGGTCTCGATAGGCAGAACGGCGATCTTTGTGATAGCTCTGTTGACGAGTCCGCTTGCAGTTTGAATGATCCATCATCTCCATGTATTGTTCTGTCGACTCATCCGAGAGGCCATCTCAGAGGGGGAATGTTGTCCTCCTTGAGCAGCACGATATCGTCGGGCTGAAGATTTCTCTTGGGCGTGCGCTAATTTCCACGCTCCTGCAGCAGTGAGAGGTAAGCGATGCTCCACTTCTTTCAAACGGTCTGCTGCATGTGGCAAACACGTTGCCAGCGGCTAAGATGATCGATGTTCAGATGCGTCAAGTCGGGCTCGTCAATAAACGTTGGACTTGCCCCAGAGAAAATGGCCAGGCGTAAGCACATCCAAGTCGTAATGTAAATCAGATAATTCAAATGTGTTATGATAATGCATGATTAACGCGCGGGTTACTGGATGCTGTTTGGGTAAGATTATAGGGTGCTTGGCTTCGTATTCAAGGTTGGAATTCTGAAGCCGACCACCAACGCGAATGAGTCCTTTGGGATCTAATATGGGATGCAGAGAACGGAGTTCGCTTTTAAATGGCAGCTGCTTGTAGGAGCGGAGTGCCTGATGATAAGAATCACCCAAGGCATCGAAGTTTGTTTTCGCAGGCAGGCACACGGATAATTGGCCTGAGAAGAGGCGTGTGTAGCCTTGCACAAATAATTTCTCACAGAGATCGTCTTCATCAGACGGAATGGGTGTGAAGCCACAGCAATTGTCGATCTCACAAAAGTGTTTGACGATGCAGGACAGCCAATCCTCTGCTGAGCATAGGTTGCCTTTATTGTGAAGGACAGCTAAATAAGTTTTACGCCAAAGTCCGCCAGAAACGATCCACCCAAGTTTCGTCTTCTGGAGTCTTGGCAAGTTATTCTCAATGCGAATGTGACCAACGCAAATGAGCTCGAAAAATAGGCCAGCACCAAGTAGTAGATCGATTCCCTGGCTCTTAGAGAAGTTTGATGTTTTTGGGAATTTTCCAACCGGCAACGTCGGGTTTAAAATGAGGCTGATATTCTGTTTTTGTACGCGTTATGACGGCGGAAAATACTGTGCTGAATTTTCTGCCATGCGATTGAGGTTAAAGCTGCTTCGCCAATGCCTGAAATCGAGACGTTCGAATGTTGAGTTGTCAGCTGAAGAGTTTTGGCGAGTCTGCTGGTAATAAAGTTGAGCTAAGAAGCAGAATCCAGCAATGCGCGGCAGGGTATGTATGCTCCAGATCGGCTCTTGGCGTATAAAGTAGCAGTGGGGAGCAACACGTACTCAGAATACGAGATCAGATGTAGTCGAAATGAGAGCTGATGAGGTTTGGGGCAGCGTAGACCGAATATGAAAAGGCATATCTCTAGCAGCCTGCGTGTTTTCTGCACTATGATCAAACGTGTGACTTGAGCTTGGAGTCATGGGCAGCAAGGAGTGATGTTTATATTGACAATGTCTACAATGGCTTGATCGGCACTGCTGCGAGCTATGGCCCTTTCGGAAGCAATTCAAGCAAAGGTCCATACGTTTGGCTTCCTTATGGCGCAGATTGGGTGACAAATTTAAAAATCGAGTGCATTTAGCGAGATAATGATCTTTAGATTAACAAGGTTGTTGATTAGATGAGGCAATGAGTGTGTTGGGATTTGCTTTGGGTACGTTTTTGCCCACCTGCAGGCTAGGCGTATGTGCCGTATCGCTCTTCAATTTTTCCAACATGCGACATCTCTTTTCCAGATATGCTGACATCCTTCCACGTAGGCAATTTATCCACTGAGAGTGCGTCTTCCCATCTCTCTTCAGTGCCCTGATCCGTCAGCAAGCTCCTGGGCTGATGCTATGCTGCTGAGTTCTCGAAGATGTGCGTTGATTTTATCACTCAGCTCGCGTAAGCTGCCCGCAGAACCATTCTCGATACCTGATAGCCCCGATATAGCCCTCATTGGTCCCGATGACTGTGTTGTACATAGCGTAGAAATCCGGCCAATCCTCGTAGGCACCGCTGAACCTGCGTAGCTGCAACTCGGCTAAACGAGACTTACGGCTAAGCGATTGTGACATTGTATTTGTCTCCTCAATGTAGCCGCGGATTGTGGTAGAGTTTGGGTAGGTCACGCGTGTTTTGATGAGTAAATTCTGCACGGGCGTCTGAGGCTAACTCCAGCAGGTCGAAATTTTCGAGGCTGAACTGGGAGTTCTCAAATGCTGACTTCATGTGGTCCATCATTCGAAACATTATATCGGTTTCCATGTCGTCAGCGCCCAAATATGTGTTTATAGCTGCAGCTGACGTTTAACTGATGCACACTTGGCCCTGCAAAAGTCTATTTCGCTTGGTTCCATATCACCTCTACCTGTAGAAGGCGAACTTGATGGTGGGCTTATTGTACCGAGTGTTCACTTTACTTACTCTTGCCGCCAAAATTAACAAAAAAGGCGATGGATGTGATTAGCACTAAACTGCACTAGACATCTTTGTTATTATTAAGCCGACTTGCTTCAAATGAACGCGAAATAAAATTATTACATCGATTTGTAATAATTTTGGCACAACGAAAAGGGGACGCTCTCAAACCGATACGAGTGCGTATGTGGGTGTCAGAACGTTCGATACCCGAAAAAAATTACGAGAGAGAAAAAAGTATAACGTATAATTTAATTTATTAATTTATTTAATAAACGGCTTTTAAGGTCGCTAATTGTCTTATGCACCATTTGTTTGTCGCTTGTTACATTCGCCAGGTTTTTGTCAAGAAAAACTAGTTTAAATTTATGCTGTGAGGCTTACAATATTATAATTTATCAGGTTGTCGGCCTGAGAAGAGTGGCGTGTGTGGCTAGCCGGTTGTTGTATAGGGCGCAGTGGGTCCTAATTTGGTCTTCGACCCAGGGGATCTGCAGATCTCTGTGGAGGACGCTGTTGCGCACGTAATATGGCGCACCTGCCATCCGACGGAGAGCCTTGCTTTGAAGGGATTGGAGTCTCTTCCTGTTTGAAGGAGCAGCCAAGCCCCAGATCTGTATGGCGCATCGCCAGATGGGTGCCAAAATTTGTAAGTAGACAAGTCGTTTACTTGCAAGCGAAAGTTTGCGTCGAGGGTTCAGCAGCCAATTTAGCTTGGTTAGTTTATTTCCGTTTAGCCTCAGCGCTGGCGGTACTCCTCTTCTTATTGAAAAGCACACAGTGGTGCTTTGGGCAGGGCTTAGTTTCCAGCTTACGTTCCAGCGTCGAGCCCAGGAGCTAAGGAGGTCCAGGTAATTCTGCGCAGCATCTGCAGCAACCACTGGAGATCTAGCGCTGACCAATGCGCAGACGTCGTCGGCATATGAGGCCATTAGGAGTGTGCGCGAAGGCAGTCCAAGGGCATGGGCATTTGGAGTCGGAATGTCTGCAGAGAAGAGGGATAATCATAATAGCCCTAGTACACTACCTTGAGGGACGCCAGCTTGGATGTGATGGATGGTGGACTGCTCCGACCTTACTTTCACCCTGAAAGAACGACCCTCCAAGTAGGATCGGATCAGAGGGAAGTAGGGCGAGGGCAGACCGCGTTTCAGTTTTGCTAGCAGCCCTAGGTACCAAATACTGTCAAATGCCTGGATGGCGTCGACAAAGGCCGCCACACAGTACAATTTTTTGACAAAAGCTTCCAGAACGTGGTTGACGACCCTGTGTAACTGTTCCGTGCCCAGCGCGGAAGCCAAATTGGTGGCTTGGAATAAGTTGTCGTGACTCTGCAATGGTCATAAGTCTTGCTGCGACAAGTCTTTCCCACACCTTAGATAGTGCAGGCAGAAGACTAATTGGCCTATATGACTCGGGTCCGGCTTGTCAGGCTTGTGAATCATGGTCCCGATAGAAATTTTCCACGCTTCTGGAAAGTATTTCACCCTCATTATGGCGTTGAAGATTAAGACCAGTAAGAGGACAGCATTCGCAGGGAGCGCTTTTAATGTGCGATTGCACACTAAGTTGTAACCCGGGGCTTTATTTGGCTTTAGGCGTTGGAGCACATTTTCAACCTCCTCTTTGGTAAGTGAAGTTGGGAGGGATTCAGGCCCTGTCACTGAAGATACAGCAGCTCTGGTCTCTGCAATCTCATCTTCAGTGGCGATGCTGAAAAGCGTGAAACGCTCTTCGAGGTGGGCAGCAAAGGTTGCAGCCTGCTCTGCATCCGAGCGGGAGTGCTTATGACATTATAATAGAAGAGAGTTAGCATAATCTTAACATAATCCGCTTTGACATTGCTATTGATACCCCAACTAATGTATATATGAGGTATATGACCGAACATCCCGGCCGCCTTGGAAGAATTGTCTTTCAAGAGACAGGTAGAACAGCCAGCTTATGTACTGGCCGGCAACAGCGTCCAGAGGCAGTGCGAATATATGCGACTCGAATACGGTCATCTTTGCCACTCACAACAGACTCAACACGCCCTAATTTACAATGCAATGGCGGTATGTTGTCCTCATGTATGATGACCAGAGAGTCAACCGTGAGATTTGGGGAAGCCGAAGTCCACTTTGTCCTAGCTCTAAGCTCGTCCAGAATTGCTGTTTAACAGCTGTGATCTGCTCGTAACGATCCAATTTGGAGATGTTGTTTGTGATAATCTCACGCTCGGGCAAAGCGCGTGGTGCACCTCCGTTTGGAAAGTGTCCTGCAGTAAGAGCGCTAAAGTCGTTGGGATCAGATGATAGCGGTGACAGCAGCCGAGAGTTGAGTACTGCGGGGTTCAGCTCGTCAAAGGTGATCCGGGTGTTAGCGAGGCTGCGCACCAGCAGACCCTTTGCGCTCTTGACAGCGGCCTCCCAAAGACCGCCAAAGTGTGGAGCCCTAGGTGGAATGAAATGAAAAGTTATTTCTTCAGATGAACAATATGATAGGATAGCATCTTGAGTGCTAGAGTTGAACATGAACTTCTTCAACTCGAGTAGCTTGTTGGATGCTCCGACAAAATTTGTGGCGTTGTCACAATAGATTTGCGATACTGGTCCACGACGGGCAACCATGCTGTTCAACGATTCCAAAAACTTGTTTGTTGAAAGATCTGACACGATTTCAATGTGAACGGCCTTTACGGCCATGCAAACAAATACAAAATATGGCGATTTAGGATTTTGTGGACCCTTGCCACGTATTCGAAGATAGGTGTTCACTGGACCGCAGAAGTCGACTCCAACGTGGCGAAATGGTTTGTCTGTGGACAAGCGCTCAGGTGGCAGGTAACCCATGACTTGACGAAGTAAAACTGGACGATATCTGACACAGTGTATACAGGAACGCACAATGCTGCGTGCTAAAGCTCTTGCGTTGACCCAGAATTGAAGCCGCAGCAGTCCCACTAATGCCTTTGGTCCTGCATGGTAGTTGCGCAAGTGAAGATGCCGAACATAATTGTGGACAAATTGCGATTCCTTGGGAACAAGTAAGGGATGCATTTGACGAGAGGGGATATCAGCACGCTCGAGTCTGCCGCCAACCTTGATGAGCTCGTATTCAGAAGAGTCATCTATGAAGGGGCTGAGAAATTTCAGATCGCTTTTCAAATCTCTTCGTTTTCTTAGCAACTGCAAATCTTCTTTGAAATAGTTCTGTTGGATGATCCAGATGATGCAGTGCAACGCGTGGTGAAGTTCTTTTGGGGCTGGCGGCTTTCGACAGGGTGTTCCTTTTTTGCAATATGGTAAAACCGAAATATATATGCCATAACTCAAAGCGCCCGAATGTATAAACTAGTTCCGTTCAGCCAATCCAGAATATAATTACTTTCGATAGTTACCGCAAATGTAGACTTCCGTTTTTCAGCATCGATAATGTCCATGTCCAAATCATTGTCGAATTGTTGGCAGGGCCATTGAGTCTCGGAATCACGCAGAAACGCAGGTCCTGTTAACCAAATTGATTCCTGGAGCTCATTAGCTGGACAACCATGTGACACGATGTCAGCAGAGTTCAATTTTGACGGTACATGTCTCCACTTTCCATCTGCTGTCTGATCTTGTATAATTGACACTCTATTTCCAACAAATGTCGACAATGTGATAGAGTGTTATTGCAGCCAGTGCAAGAATCAGACCAGAAATACGCGCTGTGCGGCTTGCTAGTGACAGCGTTTTCATTCAAGTTTAAATCTTTTACTGATTCATCGTCTCTGACGGCGGGATGATTGGAGTGCCACTTAACCAATGGCCAAGATTTTTGTCAATTGACTCCTCCACAGAAAGCAAGCACGTTGATGACTGCTTAGCTGACTGATAACGATATTTGCCAGACACAACCCATCCAAATAACGTTTTCTGAAGGATTGGCAAATTGTCCAACAGCCAGGCATTCGAAAAATGCCTCGGTACCGAGAAGGAGATCAATCCGACCTGACCTGTGGAAAGTTTCGTCCACAAGTGGCGTATTCGCGGGCAACCTCCAACAGCCGAACTGTGATGACGTCACTCTCACCAATGTGAGCGAGCGACAGTTCAAATGTTCCCAACTGTTAACAGAACAACTAAGACTTGTAAATGTTGCGCTCAGCGATTTGAGAGTCGTATGCAGTGATGAAGCAAATGCAGTGAACGAGCAGAGGCAGCGAGCTTCCAGCGACGAAGCAACGGTAATGAGAATGCAGCAGCAGGCGAAGGCAGCGAGTTTCCAGCGACGAAGTAAGGGCAACGAGAATGAAGCTGTGAAGCAAAGGCAATGAGCAATCAAAGTCAGAGCGTATCCAGCGCGAAGTAACGAAAACGAGAATGCAGCTGCGAAGGTAGCGAGATTGAATGGCAATTGTAACGGCTCCAAATGCCGAAAGACAATACAGTTGGGCCAAAAGTTGCTGTCGATTCTGTATTTAGCGAAGAGTTCGATAAAACCTTTCTCCAACGAAATGATGTGCGGCAACGATATGCCGCCAATTTCCACACACTAGCTATCACGTTGTGCGCCAAAATGTTGGATCAAAAGCGTTTTTTTTTTACCTTTGAAGAATCTTATCTCAAGTGGGCGTGTGTTGATGGTATGAAGTTTTAATGAAGGTTTAATAAATTGACGAACAACACGACTGACTTCTATGATGTTGCTTACAGAACTGATTTTTTAACATAACTTAAGATTAAATGGACCGAGCAATTACAGAGTTCGCATAGCAAAACTGTCCGCTATTCCTAAATTATATGAAAATATAATCCCTTCCACTTTACAGCATTTCTGCCCTGTGGATTCGTAAAGAATAGGTCAACTGCAACCATCCTGCTTGAATTTTATTCCTTGGTAAATGCTGCTTTCCTTTCTGTTGTAGTAGGGCGTCCGCAGGGCTTCCAGATGCACTTTACGAATTTCTGTATCGTTGGGGGAGCGTTTCACCTCTGCACAAATTTTCTTAAGAAGGTTTGAAAAAAAACACGTTTGTTCGCTTGCAGGTTATTTTTTCTTCTGGTCTATATTTTCAGAGTACATTACAATGTATTAGTGTAAGTGAGGTGAATTTCATGTTCCCTGTACTGGTTCCGGAGTTACATGGCGGTTGGATGGCGACTGCCGGATACACTTCTTGTGTGAACAAGCCGCCCGCCTTGCAGTATTGCAAAAAGAACGAGAAAGAAGGGCTATCTTCGGCATGCCGAAGATCTAATACCCTTGCAGACCCAACCTTTTAATGCCGAGAAAATGGTTAAGGCCGAGTTTGGTCAAGGTATATTGATAAACAAAAAAAAAGGCTTTTAATCAAAAACCGATGTAAATAAGATTTAGCAAAAATGAAGGAAGCATAGTGAAATCTTTAAATGCCGTGTTTAATCGCAAAATCATGAAAAACAAAAAATTCTCCATACAAAAACTTAATAATATGATATAGTGGTCCGATCTTAATAGGATTTTGCATATATATGAGGAGCATAGTAAAACTAATAAATGCCGAGTTTGGTTAAGATATCTTGAAAAACAAAATGTTTTTTCATACAAAAACTTAATTTTCGATCGATCGTTCCTATGGCAGCTATATGATATAGTGGTCCGATCTTAATAGGATTTTGCATATATATGAGGAGCTTAGTAAAACTAATAAATGCCGAGTTTGGTCAAGATATCTTGACAAACAAAATGTTTTTTCATACAAAAACTTAATTTTCGACCGATCGTTCCTATGGCGGCTATATGACATAGTGGTCCGATCTTAATAGAATTTTGCATATATATGAGGAGCATAGTAAAACTAATAAATGTCGAGTTTGGTCAAGATATCTTGATAAACAAAAGGTTTTTTCATACAAAAACTTAATTTTCGACCGATCGTTCCTATGGCAGCTATATGATATAGTGGTCCGATCTTAATAGAATTTTGCATATATATGAGGAGCATAGTAAAACTAATAAATGCTGAGTTTGGTCAAGATATCTTGATAAACAAAAGGTTTTTTCATACAAAAACTTAATTTTCGACCGATCGTTCCTATGGCGGCTATATGATATAGTGGTCCGATCTTAATAGAATTTTGCGTATATATGAGGAGCATAGTAAAACTAATAAATGTCGAGTTTGGTCAAGATATCTTGATAAACAAAAGGTTTTTTCATACAAAAACTTAATTTTCGACCGATCGTTCCTATGGCAGCTATATGATATAGTGGTCCGATCTTCATGCAGTTTGGTTTTGACATATAATGTGCTGCGTGCGGTTAATAGAAATAGGGACTTCTGCAAAGTTTCAGTTAAGATAGCTTTAAAACTGAGGGACTAGTTCGCATAGAAACAGACAGACGGACAGACGAGACAGACGGACATGGCTATATCGACTCGGCTGTTGATGCTGATCAAGAATATATATACTTTATGGGGTCGGAGATGTCTCCTTCTATGCGTTACACATTTCACGACAAAATTATAATACCCTCTGCAAGGGTATAAAAAGGGAGAGGGAAGTGGCTCTGTTCCTACTGGTGAGCGCAGGAGCCGGACAGTATCCACCCGAAGACCGTGTTTTGGGCCAGTGGGGCGCCGCCATGGCTCGGCAGGACGCCTTGGAGAATTAAGTCTGGGTAGATATCCGAGCCCAAAACCAGATTGGAGATTTCCGGCTGGAACCAGCGATCGTCTGCCAATCGAACGTTGTTGAAAGGCTCATTCAGTTTCTCGCTGACGAGCTTCGTTGGAGTTCGATACCGGAGATTTGGCATCACCTGCAGGATGACCTCTCGCTGGAAGCTAGAGGTCCTGGAACTTATAATGGCCGAGCAAGCGTTGTCTTTACCGACGCGGGTGACGGATAGCCCGGAGGCCTTTGCCAAGGATGCGTCGATAAGACTTACCGGACAGCACGGGTCTAAAAGTGCCCGAGTGTCGCGGGTCGCCTTGCCGTTTCCAAGTCGGATGAGTGCTCTCGGGAGCACGGTTGTCCTTTTGTGTTCCATTAAAGTCGACAAGGAGATGGAACCAGTGGATGAAGGCGGTGCGGAGCGCCGCGCTTGGGCCTTGGTGCTGCGCATTGTTTGGGATCGCTCTGGAGATCGCGATGGCATGCGACGCGCTTCTTGGAAATGAAGCAAGGTGTGATGGTCGCCCTGGCACTTGCGGCACTTGTCCTTGCGGCGACAGGACTCCCCGGAATGTTGGTGAGCCAGGCAGTTTGGGCAGTATTTGTTGACCAGAACTGCTCGGAGTCTCTTCTCTGGAGACAGCCGCATGAACCGCTGGCACTTTCGCAGCGCGTGGACTCCTCGGCATACTCGTCATCGGTACGATTCCGTTGCCGACAGGCTCTTGGATCGGCCTTGTTGTTGGCGTGGAGACATCGTGCTGTTACGTGAAGAAGGTTGAAAAAAACATAATAGACATTACTGATGCGGCTTTATACGGATGGTCCGCAGACCAATGGATCTAGGATTCTAGACTTTACTGGAGATTCTACTGGATGGAGAATGGAGACTAGATTCTATCGGGAGCAGGATCAGCTTAGAGATAGGTCTCTTGGAGACACCTCGGGCTGTTAACACGTCGACCACTCGGACTCTTTGGTCGTCGCCAGGATAGGTCGTTTGGATTCGACCAAGACGCCAGTCATTAACTGGAAGATTATCTTCTTTAATAATGACTAGATCGTCCCGTTGTAAGTCTCGCGTTGGAGTTTGCCATTTGTTTCTTTTGTGTAACTCTAAAAGATACTCATGTTTCCAACGGAGACAGAACTGTTGTTGCAAAGGCTTCAAGCGCTGCCAGCGGTTGATGATGGACGCGGCGTTTTCCTTGATCTCTGGCTCTGTGGCGGAAAGTAGAGGACCCCCGACTAGAAAATGACTGAGAGTCAGAGCTAGGAGATCAGTAGGATCTTCCGACATTGGAGATTTCGGCCTTGAATTCAGGCATGCTTCAACTTTGGATAGGAGCGTGGAAAGCTCTTCGAAGGTGTATTTGGAGGTCGATGTAGACTTATAAAATAGATTTTTTAAACTCTTTACACCTGCCTCCCACAGGCCACTCATATGCGGTGCACTAGGAGGGTTGAAGTGCCAGGACAGTTTCTGGAGACTGTAAGTGGTCTGGAGTTGAGTCTTAAGCGCTTCTACAAAATCGCGCGAGAGGACTTTGGCCGCTCCGACATAGGTTGTCCGACATAGGTCGGTTGTCCGCCGTTGTCGGAATGCATTTGACTTGGGCACCCTCGTCGTGCCACAAATCTCGCAAATGCCGCTGGGAATTTTTCTGTGGTCAGGTCAGATGTAGATTCTAGGTGGATGGCTTTGGTGCTGAAGCACACAAAGACGCACACGTAGCCTTTTGTAATAAGACAGGCTCGACCTGTGTAATTTTTCACATCGAAGAGGCCTGCAAAATCGACTCCTGTGTGAGTGAACGGCCGAGAGAATGTGACTCTCTCCACAGGTAAGTCGCCCATGAGCTGCGTTTGCAACTTCTTTTTTCGAACGATTTGACCAACACCTTCAGCTTTGGAATCCAGTACTGTGATCGTATTAAACGCATCATGAGCTGGTTGCCTCCATGCAAGGATATAAGATGGGTGAAAGCGGTCAAAAGACGCGAATGTGCACATGTGTATGGCAGTATGATTGGATGCCGCTCATCGTAGCTGAGTGCTTCGGCCGCTCTTACAAGACCACATGCTCGAATAATTCCCTTACCATCTAGAAAGGGGTTCAAATTAAGGAGTTTGCTGGAAGTGAGCTGTTTCTTCGTGCTCAAGCAAGTGTACTCTGACGAGTATGCTTGTCTCTGGGTCAGGAGAATGAGTCTTTCTTGTGCATAAGAAATCTCGTTGCTGTCAATTGCAATAGTTGACGGGAGCGACAATCGTTTGCAACGCTTGAAGAAGCGATAGATGTATGCTAACACTCGCAGGGCTCGATCGAACTTGGAGAAGCGCTCGAGGAAAGAAAATGAGGGAGCCGTGTTTGCGAGGTTTACTTTAATCGTACGTTGCTCTATTGTCGTATCTGGGAGGGGATCTGAAGGAATGGGCCATTGGTTCTGAAGTAGGCGTAACCATTCTGGCCCGTGCCACCACAGCTCATTGTTGACTAACACTTGTGGTGGGGCACCTCTGCTCGCTAGGTCCGCTGGATTGTACTCGGATCGTACACGGGACCATTTATTGGAGTCGGTGGCCTGAGTAATTTTTGCGACTCTGTTTGCTACAAAGGTAGTCCAGGCGCATGGTGGCTTATGAAGCCAAGCTAGCACAATTGTGGAATCTGTCCAATAGAACCAGTCGCCGCCAGCGGAAGGTAGCTGGGGACTGAGTGCAGCGGATAACTCGGACAGAAGTGCTGCTCCGCACAGCTCTAGTCGTGGCAAGGATACCGTCTTGACCGGAGCGACCCTCGTTTTCGCTGTTAGGAGATGTACTGAGATGCGATCTTGTATCTCAGTGCGCACGTAAATGGCGGCCCCATATGCGCGCTGCGAAGCGTCACGAAACCCGTCGTATTGAATAGTCCCCTGTGGGCGGAATTCGACCCATCTAGGGTTGCGAATCGCACAGAAGCCCGGATACTCTTGCAGAAATAAATTCCACTTACTGAAAAGACTCTCAGGTAGCGGATCGTCCCAGCCCAGTTCTTGGAGCCAGATCTCCTGCATGAATATTTTTGCCTGAATAATGACTGGACCCAGCCAACCTGCTGGGTCGAACAGTTTGGCAATCTGTGAAAGGACTTCACGTTTGGAGACAGACTGTTTGGTTGTTAGCTCGGATGGAGCGAAAAAAAACTCATCGGTGTCAGCTTTCCATCTGATCCCGAGAGTCTTTGCCAAACAGGCTTCCTCGATCTCTAAGAAGTCGGCACGAAGCAAGTGGTCCTTGGGAATCGCTCTTAGCAAGTCCTTTTCATTGGATGTCCATTTTCGCAAGGGGAACCCGGCAGATTCAAGGGTTTTACGGAGTTCTGCAATTGCTTGATCTGCCGTTGATTTGGAATGGGCTTCCGCTAGTACATAGTCGAAATACATATTGTTTGCGATAATGTGACTTGCTAAGGGATAGAGCGAACGAACGTCATCAGATAACTGATGTAGTACCCGGATTGCCAAAAAGGGGGCACAGTTAACTCCAAACGTGACTGTGCTGAGCTCGAAGTCACGAAGCTCGTTGTCCTTTGTTCGGAACAGAATTCTCTGATAGGGCGTGTGTTTGGGATGCACAAGTATCTGCCGATACATTTTCGTGATATCGGCATTGAAGACATATCGGAAGTAGCGCCATCTTAGAATTTGAATGGTTAAGTCGGATTGCAGAACGGGCCCTGCATATAGCACATCGTTCAGACTTTGACCATTCGATGACGGGTGGGAGGCGTTAAATACTACGCGGAGCTTGGTCGTGGTGCTGTCAGGCTTGTGAACAGCATGGTGTGGTAGATAAAACTTGTCGCATGTGACCTAAGTCCAGATATTCCTGGATCACCGCATCGTACTGCTCCTTAAGGGGGGCATTTTTTGCCAGACGATTCTCATTTCGTAGAAATTGAGCTAGTGCGATGGACCTTTAATGGCCTAACTGGATGTGATCGGAATTCTTGAATGGTAGTGTGACCAAGTATCTGCCGTTTTTATCCCTTTTAGTGGTTTTTTGGAAATTGCGCTCACAAAACAGGTCGGATTCCTTTTCCAGCTTTACTGGAATATCCTCCACCTCCCAAAATTTTGTGAGCAGTTTATCCAAACTCGCATTTGGATTCAGCGAGACTTGAGTCGAAAAGGATGCGACAGATTTGGCATTGGTCTTAGAAACGGGGCCTGTAAGGATCCAGCCGAAAATCGTTTCTTGACCAAGGAGAGTGCCACATATGTTGGGATAGGAGCCACCTAACAATATGGATGGGAGGATATCGGCGCCGAGAAGCACGTCTATCTTGGAAGTTCTTCCAAAGCGGTTTGGGGGATGGTGTAGGAGGGCAAATTGCCTGCTAGCTTTGGAAGAACATAAGCCGAGGTTTCAATATGAACCCTGGGCTTTATCGGAGAGCCAATATTAAAATGGCAAAGTTTTTGAGGTTGAGCCGAAATAGCTTGATTTAAACCGGAGACCTGTGCGTCGACGGGTTGATAAGGAAGTTTAACCCTTTTGAACAATTGCTCTGAAATAAAGGTCGCTTCAGACCCAGAGTCGATTAATGCCCGAGCTGTATACTTTGTGCCCAAATGACACACTTGGATGACAGCCGTGCCGAGGAGAACACCATGTGAGTTTGCGGAAAAGTAGTTTTGAACGGTAGCTTGGGTTGAAGTCGAAGTGGACTGTATAGACGAAGGAGGGCTCAAAACTATTGGTGTTGTGGAAGCTGAGGGCACCTGTGGTCTGTCACGGTGGAGCAGAGTGTTGTGACGTCCCTTGCACGTGAAACAACTATGTGCGCTGGTGCAGTCTTTCAACTGGTGCTGTCTGGCGAAGCAGTTTAAGCACAACTTTTGTTGCTTAATGACGGAAACTCTCTCGGGTACTTACATTTGTAGAAAACGTGGGCATAGACGCACGGGATGGTTTTCCTTCTGACACAATTTGCAGTGTTGTGACTTTGTAGTCACTGTTGCTTCGAAGGTTCTCAGGTGGCTGGACTCTTTTCTTGTGGGTTTGGACTGGGGTGGCGTATGTGCGGTAGGTTGTACATCCTCTATCGCCTCCAAGGTGCGATATCGGTCGATCAGAAATGAATTCATCTCGGACCATTGAGGTATCTCTGCCTTATCGTGGAGCGATTGTTCCCCTAACGACAGCGTGAGCTTAGGCAATTTAGAGGAGCACAAGAAAATAAGCAGACAATCCCAATTTTCGGTGCTCACCCTGGACAAGTCGAGAGCCGTTAAGCATCCCTGGATTGTGCCCTGAAGCTCTTTAAGGGCGGCTCCAGACTCTTGTGTTGCTGAGGGGAGATTGAAAAGAATTTTCAATTGACTATTGACTAATAGTCGCTTATTCTCAAATCTCTTCGTCAGGCTCGCCCACGCTGACTGAAAGCCGTCATTCGTGAGCGGGGACTTGGAGACAATTGCCCTAGCTTCGCCGCTGGTTTTGGAATTTAGATGGAACAATTTTTCCACCGGCGTCAATCTTGGATTGTTAATATAAGCCGCTGTAAACAAGTCTCGGAAAGTAGGCCAGCGTAGGTAATCCCCACTGAAAACTTCAGTGTCGCATGGCGGGAGACTGCAACCCCTGGACATGGAGAAGTTGGAGAGGGGTTGCTCAGCTTGTCTATTTAAAGCCGTGACTCTTTCTATTTTTTCACTTAGTTGAGCCGCATATCGCTCGTAAACGGAGTACGAGTAATCATATTTAGCTTGCATAGCCACCAGGTCACTGCTGCTGCAAGCGCCTTGGTTGAGAGCTTTGGAACATAACTCGTACTCGCGTTCTACCTTTTCCCATAAAGTCTTAATCTGATCTCGTCGGACTTGGAGAGTGAACAGTGACACGTCACTGTCCGCTGCGTCATTGATCTTCACTTCAAACTGGCCTAGTCGGTCAGTTATAGAAACAAAGTCGTTCAGTGCCAATTCGCTTGACTTCTGCATTTTTTGCGTAGTCGAACGGGTAATTTTTGGGGTAATATCTCTTGTTGGAATCGGACTCACAGTCTTGCGGACGGTTGTGCTGGTACTCTCGACCTTGAGTTTCCCGAAAACTGCTCTAGGTGAGGTTAAAGGTCGCTTTGACTCCTTAACGGACGGTGCTGTGAGTCGTTTGTGGCTGTTTTGATCACCACCGATTGGCATACTAGGCTCTTCACAGAGCCAAAAATTGTAATAACCAGGTGAAATGTGATCAAATACAAATAATTTGAATCAGCCGAGCGAAAACGGAATAAGAAATGGCACAGGAACGATGGAATCGAGATATCAGAATAAAATGGAACGAACGAAATGGTGTTAACTATTGAGTCCAACGAAATCGGAAAATTTTGTGAAATTAAGTATTTTACTAATAATTTACTAAATTGATGCTTATTTCTTATTATACCCTTGCAGAGGCTATTATAATTTTGTCGTGAAATGTGTAACGCATAGAAGGAGACATCTCCGACCCCATAAAGTATATATATTATATATTGATCAGCATCAACAGCCGAGTCGATATAGCCATGTCCGTCTGTCCGTCTGTCTGTTTCTATGCGAACTAGTCCCTCAGTTTTAAAGCTATCTTAATGAAACTTTGCAGAAGTCCCTATTTCTGTTGCACGCAGCACATATGTCAAAACCAGCTGGATCGGACCACTATATCATATAGCTGCCATAGGAACGATCGGTCGAAAATTAAGTTTTTGTATGAAAAAACCTTTTGTTTATCAAGATATCTTGACCAAACTCGACATTTATTAGTTTTACTATGCTCCTCATATATATGCAAAATTCTATTAAGATCGGACCACTGTATCATATAGCCGCCATAGGAACGATCGGTCGAAAATTAAGTTTTTGTATGAAAAAACTTTTTGTTTATCAAGATATCTTGACCAAACTCGGCATTTATTAGTTTTACTAAGCTCCTCATAAATATGCAAAATCCTATTAAGATCGGACCACTATATCATATAGCTGTCATAGGAACGATCGGTCGAAAATTAAGTTTTTGTATCAAAAAACCTTTTGTTTATCAAGATATCTTGACCAAACTCGACATTTATTAGTTTTACTATCCTCCTCATATATATGCAAAATTCTATTAAGATCGGACCACTATATCATATAGCCGCCATAGGAACGATCGGTCGAAAATTAAGTTTTTGTATGAAAAAACAATTTGTTTGTCAAGATATCTTGACCAAACTCGGCATTTATTAGTTTTACTAAGCTCCTCATATATATGCAAAATCCTATTAAGATCGGACCACTATATCATATAGCTGCCATAGGAACGATCGGTCGAAAATTAAGTTTTTGTATGAAAAAACATTTTGTTTGTCAAGATATCTTGACCAAACTCGGCATTTATTAGTTTTACTAAGCTCCTCATATATATGCAAAATCCTATTAAGATCGGACCACTATATCATATAGCTGCCATAGGAACGATCGGTCGAAAATTAAGTTTTTGTATGAAAAAACCTTTTGTTTATCAAGATATCTTGACCAAACTCGACATTTATTAGTTTTACTATGCTCCTCATATATATGCAAAATTCTATTAAGATCGGACCACTATATCATATAGCCGCCATAGGAACGATCGGTCGAAAATTAAGTTTTTGTATGAAAAAACAATTTGTTTGTCAAGATATCTTGACCAAACTCGGCATTTATTAGTTTTACTAAGCTCCTCATATATATGCAAAATCCTATTAAGATCGGACCACTATATCATATAGCTGCCATAGGAACGATCGGTCGAAAATTAAGTTTTTGTAAGAAAAAACATTTTGTTTGTCAAAATATCTTGACCAAACTCGGCATTTATTAGTTTTACTAAGCTCCTCATATATATGCAAAATCCTATTAAGATCGGACCACTATATCATATAGCTGCCATAGGAACGATCGGTCGAAAATTAAGTTTTTGTATGAAAAAACCTTTTGTTTATCAAGATATCTTGACCAAACTCGACATTTATTAGTTTTACTATGCTCCTCATATATATGCAAAATTCTATTAAGATCGGACCACTATGTCATATAGCCGCCATAGGAACGATCGGTCGAAAATTAAGTTTTTGTATGAAAAAACATTTTGTTCGTCAAGATATCTTGACCAAACTCGACATTTATTAGTTTTACTATGCTCCTCATATATATGCAAAATTCTATTAAGATCGGACCACTGTATCATATAGCCGCCATAGGAACGATCGGTCGAAAATTAAGTTTTTGTATGAAAAAACATTTTGTTTGTCAAGATATCTTGACCAAACTCGGCATTTATTAGTTTTACTAAGCTCCTCATAAATATGCAAAATCCTATTAAGATCGGACCACTACATCATATAGCTGCCATAGGAACGATCGGTCGAAAATTAAGTTTTTGTATGAAAAAACCTTTTGTTTGTCAAGATATCTTGACCAAACTCGACATTTATTAGTTTTACTATGCTCCTCATATATATGCAAAATCCTATTAAGATCGGACCACTATATCATATAGCTGCCATAGGAACGATCGGTCGAAAATTAAGTTTTTGTATGAAAAAACCTTTTGTTTATCAAGATATCTTGACCAAACTCGACATTTATTAGTTCTACTATGCTCCTCATATATATGCAAAATTCTATTAAGATCGGACCACTATGTCATATAGCCGCCATAGGAACGATCGGTCGAAAATTAAGTTTTTGTATGAAAAAACCTTTTGTTTATCAAGATATCTTGACCAAACTCGACATTTATTAGTTTTACTATGCTCCTCATATATATGCAAAATCCTATTAAGATCGGACCACTATATCATATAGCTGCCATAGGAACGATCGATCGAAAATTAAGTTTTTGTATGAAAAAACATTTTGTTTTTCAAGATATCTTGACCAAACTCGGCATTTATTAGTTTTACTAAGCTCCTCATATATATGCAAAATCCTATTAAGATCGGACCACTATATCATATAGCTGCCATAGGAACGATCGGTCGAAAATTAAGTTTTTGTATGAAAAAACCTTTTGTTTATCAAGATATCTTGACCAAACTCGACATTTATTAGTTTTACTATGCTCCTCATATATATGCAAAATTCTATTAAGATCGGACCACTATGTCATATAGCCGCCATAGGAACGATCGGTCGAAAATTAAGTTTTTGTATGAAAAAACATTTTGTTCGTCAAGATATCTTGACCAAACTCGACATTTATTAGTTTTACTATGCTCCTCATATATGCAAAATTCTATTAAGATCGGACCACTGTATCATATAGCCGCCATAGGAACGATCGGTCGAAAATTAAGTTTTTGTATGAAAAAACATTTTGTTTGTCAAGATATCTTGACCAAACTCGGCATTTATTAGTTTTACTAAGCTCCTCATAAATATGCAAAATCCTATTAAGATCGGACCACTACATCATATAGCTGCCATAGGAACGATCGTTCGAAAATTAAGTTTTTGTATGAAAAAACCTTTTGTTTATCAAGATATCTTGACCAAACTCGACATTTATTAGTTTTACTATGCTCCTCATATATATGCAAAATTCTATTAAGATCGGACCACTATATCATATAGCCGCCATAGGAACGATCGGTCGAAAATTAAGTTTTTGTATGAAAAAACATTTTGTTTGTCAAGATATCTTGACCAAACTCGGCATTTATTAGTTTTACTAAGCTCCTCATATATATGCAAAATCCTATTAAGATCGGACCACTATATCATATAGCTGCCATAGGAACGATCGGTCGAAAATTAAGTTTTTGTATGAAAAAACATTTTGTTTGTCAAGATATCTTGACCAAACTCGGCATTTATTAGTTTTACTAAGCTCCTCATATATATGCAAAATCCTATTAAGATCGGACCACTATATCATATAGCTGCCATAGGAACGATCGGTCGAAAATTAAGTTTTTGTATGAAAAAACCTTTTGTTTATCAAGATATCTTGACCAAACTCGACATTTATTAGTTCTACTATGCTCCTCATATATATGCAAAATTCTATTAAGATCGGACCACTATGTCATATAGCCGCCATAGGAACGATCGGTCGAAAATTAAGTTTTTGTATGAAAAAACCTTTTGTTTATCAAGATATCTTGACCAAACTCGACATTTATTAGTTTTACTATGCTCCTCATATATATGCAAAATCCTATTAAGATCGGACCACTATATCATATAGCTGCCATAGGAACGATCGATCGAAAATTAAGTTTTTGTATGAAAAAACATTTTGTTTTTCAAGATATCTTGACCAAACTCGGCATTTATTAGTTTTACTAAGCTCCTCATATATATGCAAAATCCTATTAAGATCGGACCACTATATCATATAGCTGCCATAGGAACGATCGGTCGAAAATTAAGTTTTTGTATGAAAAAACCTTTTGTTTATCAAGATATCTTGACCAAACTCGACATTTATTAGTTTTACTATGCTCCTCATATATATGCAAAAATTCTATTAAGATCGGACCACTATATCATATAGCCGCCATAGGAACGATCGGTCGAAAATTAAGTTTTTGTATGAAAAAACATTTTGTTTGTCAAGATATCTTGACCAAACTCGGCATTTATTAGTTTTACTAAGCTCCTCATATATATGCAAAATCCTATTAAGATCGGACCACTATATCATATAGCTGCCATAGGAACGATCGGTCGAAAATTAAGTTTTTGTATGAAAAAACATTTTGTTTGTCAAGATATCTTGACCAAACTCGGCATTTATTAGTTTTACTAAGCTCCTCATATATATGCAAAATCCTATTAAGATCGGACCACTATATCATATAGCTGCCATAGGAACGATCGGTCGAAAATTAAGTTTTTGTATGAAAAAACCTTTTGTTTGTCAAGATATCTTGACCAAACTCGACATTTATTAGTTCTACTATGCTCCTCATATATGCAAAATTCTATTAAGATCGGACCACTATGTCATATAGCCGCCATAGGAACGATCGGTCGAAAATTAAGTTTTTGTATGAAAAAACCTTTTGTTTATCAAGATATCTTGACCAAACTCGACATTTATTAGTTTTACTATGCTCCTCATATATGCAAAATCCTATTAAGATCGGACCACTATATCATATAGCTGCCATAGGAACGATCGATCGAAAATTAAGTTTTTGTATGAAAAAACATTTTGTTTTTCAAGATATCTTAACCAAACTCGGCATTTATTAGTTTTACTATGCTCCTCATATATATGCAAAATCCTATTAAGATCGGACCACTATATCATATAGCTGCCATAGGAACGATCGGTCGAAAATTAAGTTTTTGTATGAAAAAACATTTAGTTTGTCAAGATATCTTGACCAAACTCGGCATTTATTAGTTTTACTAAGCTCCTCATATATATGCAAAATCCTATTAAGATCGGACCACTATATCATATAGCTGCCATAGGAACGATCGGTCGAAAATTAAGTTTTTGTATGAAAAAACCTTTTGTTTATCAAGATATCTTGACCAAACTCGACATTTATTAGTTTTACTATGCTCCTCATATATATGCAAAATCCTATTAAGATCGGACCACTATATCATATAGCCGCCATAGGAACGATCGGTCGAAAATTAAGTTTTTGTATGAAAAAACCTTTTGTTTATCAAGATATCTTGACCAAACTCGACATTTATTAGTTTTACTATGCTCCTCATATATATGCAAAATCCTATTAAGATCGGACCACTATATCATATAGCTGCCATAAGAACGATCGATCGAAAATTAAGTTTTTGTATGAAAAAACATTTTGTTTTTCAAGATATCTTAACCAAACTCGGCATTTATTAGTTTTACTATGCTCCTCATATATATGCAAAATCCTATTAAGATCGGACCACTATATCATATAATTAAGTTTTTGTATGGAGAATTTTTTGTTTTTCATGATTTTGCGATTAAACACGGCATTTAAAGATTTCACTATGCTTCCTTCATTTTTGCTAAATCTTATTTACATCGGTTTTTGATTAAAAGCCGTTTTTTTTGTTTATCAATATACCTTGACCAAACTCGGCCTTAACCATTTTCTCGGCATTAAAAGGTTGGGTCTGCAAGGGTATTAGATCTTCGGCATGCCCTTCTTTCTCGTTAATTATTGAGCTCAAGAAAAGGTACGTTTATTCTAAACGCAGCTCAATGGAGGGTTTTCTGTCATAGAATTATTTGTATAATTTGTTATTTTAAGAAAAATCGCACGGATATTCGATTTATTACGCAACTTGGAAACGTCTTCACTTATAATTATGATTTATAAATTTTTATAAGAATAAGAAAAGTAATGCATATGTTTGTATTTTATTAAGTAAACGCATCTCAATGGCAAAGTGGAAACATACAAAAATATAAAGTTTCTCAGAATCAGTTTATCGAAAACCGATCTTGATACCTTACAACCCTGATGTTTGTTTACCTTTTGCACTTGCCAATTAATTGGTAAAAATAAATATATAAATTGGCCATGAAGCTGCTGTTGAGGAAAAATAGCAAACGATACACATATAATATGATGTGCGTGTGTACCAATCAGAATTGTGTGTCTTATTTTTATACCCTTGCAGAGGGTATTATAATTTTGTCGTGAAATGTGTAACGCATAGAAGGAGACATCTCCGACCACATAAAGTATATATATTCTTGATCAGCATCAACAGCCGAGTCGATATAGCCATGTCCGTCTGTCCGTCTGTCTGTTTCTATGCGAACTAGTCCCTCAGTTTTAATGCTATCTTAATGAAACTTTGCAGAAGTCCCCATTTCTGTTGCACGCAGCACATATGTCAAAACCAGCTGGATCGGACCACTATATCATATAGCTGCCATAGGAACGATCGGTCGAAAAATAGGTTTTTGTATGAAAAAACCTTTTGTTTATCAAGATATCTTGACCAAACTCGACATTTATTAGTTTTACTATGCTCCTCATATATATGCAAAATTCTATTAAGATCGGACCACTATGTCATATAGCCGCCATAGGAACGATCGGTCGAAAATTAAGTTTTTGTATGAAAAAACATTTTGTTCGTCAAGATATCTTGACCAAACTCGGCATTTATTAGTTTTACTAAGCTCCTCATAAATATGCAAAATCCTATTAAGATCGGACCACTATATCATATAGCTGCCATAGGAACGATCGGTCGAAAATTAAGTTTTTGTATCAAAAAACCTTTTGTTTATCAAGATATCTTGACCAAACTCGGCATTTATTAGTTTTACTAAGCTCCTCATATATATGCAAAATCCTATTAAGATCGGACCACTATATCATATAGCTGCCATAGGAACGATCGGTCGAAAATTAAGTTTTTGTATGAAAAAACATTTTGTTTGTCAAAATATCTTGACCAAACTCGGCATTTATTAGTTTTACTAAGCTCCTCATATATATGCAGTCCTATTAAGATCGGACCACTATATCATATAGCTGCCATAGGAACGATCGGTCGAAAATTAAGTTTTTGTATGAAAAAACCTTTTGTTTATCAAGATATCTTGACCAAACTCGACATTTATTAGTTTTACTATGCTCCTCATATATATGCAAAATTCTATTAAGATCGGACCACTATGTCATATAGCCGCCATAGGAACGATCGGTCGAAAATTAAGTTTTTGTATGAAAAAACATTTTGTTCGTCAAGATATCTTGACCAAACTCGGCATTTATTAGTTTTACTAAGCTCCTCATATATATGCAAAATCCTATTAAGATCGGACCACTATATCATATAGCTGCCATAGGAACGATCGATCGAAAATTAAGTTTTTGTATGAAAAACATTTTGTTTTTCAAGATATCTTAACCAAACTCGGCATTTATTAGTTTTACTATGCTCCTCATATATATGCAAAATCCTATTAAGATCGGACCACTATATCATATTATTAAGTTTTTGTATGGAGAATTTTTTGTTTTTCATGATTTTGCGATTAAACACGGCATTTAAAGATTTCACTATGCTTCCTTAATTTTTGCTAAATCTTATTTACATCGGTTTTTGATTAAAAGCCGTTTTTTTTGTTTATCAATATACCTTGACCAAACTCGGCCTTAACCATTTTCTCGGCATTAAAAGGTTGGGTCTGCAAGGGTATTAGATCTTCGGCATGCCCTTCTTTCTCGTTAATTATTGAGCTCAAGAAAAGGTACGTTTATTCTAAACGCAGCTCAATGGAAGGTTTTCTGTCATAGAATTATTTGTATAATTTGTTATTTTAAGAAAAATCGCACGGATATTCGATTTATTACGCAACTTGGAAACGTCTTCACTTATAATTATGATTTATAAATTTTTATAAGAATAAGAACGAGAAAGAAGGGCTATCTTCGGCATGCCGAAGATCTAATACCCTTGCAGACCCAACCTTTAATGCCGAGAAAATGGTTAAGGCCGAGTTTGGTCAAGGTATATTGATAAACAAAAATATATTAATCAAAAACCGATGTAAATAAGATTTTGCAAAAATGAAGGGAGCATAGTGAAATCTTTAAATGCCGTGTTTAATCGAAAAATCATGAAAAACAAAAATTCTCCATACTAAATTAATTTTCGACCGATCGTTCCTAACGCAGCTATATGATATAGTGGTCCGATCTTAATAGGATTTTGCATATATGAGGAGCATAGTTAAACTAATAAATGCCGAGTTTGGTCAAGATATCTTGAAAAACAAAATTTTTCATACAAGATCCTACTTTTCGACAAATCGTTCCTATGGCAGCTATATGATATAGTGGTCCGATCTTAATAAGATTTGCTTATATGAGGAGCATAGTAAAACTAATAAATGAGTTTGGTCAAGATATCTTGATAAACAAAAGGTTTTTTCATACAAACTTTTTGACCGATCGTCTATGGCAGCATATATAGTGGTCCGATCTTATATAGATTTGCATATATATGAGGAGCTTAGTAAAACTAATAAATGCCGAGTTTGGTCAAGATATCTTGACAAACAAAATGTTTTCATGCAAAGCAATTTTCGACCGATCGTTCCATGGCGCTATGATATAGTGGTCCGATCTCATAGTATTTGCATACATATGGGGAGCTTAGTAAAACAATAAATGCCGAGTTTGGTCAAGTATCTTGACAAACAAAATGTTTTTCATACAAAAGCTAATTTTCCGATCGTTCCTGGCGGTATATGTATAGTGGTCCGATCTTACTAATTTGCATATATATGAGGAGCATAGTAAAACTAATAAATGTCGAGTTTGGTCAAGATATCTTGATAAACAAAGGTTTTTTCATACAAAACTAATTTTCGACCGATCGTTCTATGGCAGCTTATGATATAGTGGTCCGATCCAGCTGGTTTTGACATATGTGCTGCGTGCAACAGAAATAGGGACTTCTGCAAAGTTTCATTAAGATAGCTTTAAAACTGAGGGACTAGTTCGCATAGAAACAGACAGACGGACAGACGGACAGACGGTCAGACGGACAGACGGACAGACGGACATGGCTATATCGACTCGGCTGTTGATGCTGATCAAGAATATATATACTTTATGGGGTCGGAGATGTCTCCTTCTATGCGTTATACATTTCACGACAAAATTATAATACCCTCTGCAAGGGTATAAAAAGTAATGCATATGTTTGTATTTTATTAAGTAAACGCAGCTCAATGGCAAAGTGGAAACATACAAAAATATAAAGTTTCTCAGAATCAGTTTATCGAAAACCGAACTTGATACTTTACAACCCTGATGTTTGTTTACCTTTTGCACTTGCCAATTAATTGGTAAAAATAAATATATAAATTGATCTTGAAGCTGCTGTGGAGGAAAAATAGCAAACGATACACATATAATATGATGTGCGTGTGTGAATTTGCACAGTGTGGTTTTAATTAACTAAATACCAATCAGAATTGTGTGTCTTATTTTTATACCCTTGCAGAGGGTATTATAATTTTGTCGTGAAATGTGTAACGCATAGAAGGAGACATCTCCGACCCCATAAAGTATATATATTCTTGATCAGCATCAACAGCCGAGTCGATATAGCCATGTCCGTCTGTCCGTCTGTCTGTTTCTATGCGAACTAGTCCCTCAGTTTTAATGCTATCTTAATGAAACTTTGCAGAAGTCCCCATTTCTGTTGCACGCAGCACATATGTCAAAACCAGCTGGATCGGACCACTATATCATATAGCTGCCATAGGAACGATCGGTCGAAAATTAGGTTTTTGTATGAAAAAACCTTTTGTTTATCAAGATATCTTGACCAAACTCGACATTTATTAGTTTTACTATGCTCCTCATATATATGCAAAATTCTATTAAGATCGGACCACTATGTCATATAGCCGCCATAGGAACGATCGGTCGAAAATTAAGTTTTTGTATGAAAAAACATTTTGTTCGTCAAGATATCTTGACCAAACTCGGCATTTATTAGTTTTACTAAGCTCCTCATAAATATGCAAAATCCTATTAAGATCGGACCACTGTATCATATAGCTGCCATAGGAACGATCGGTCGAAAATTAAGTTTTTGTATCAAAAAACAATTTGTTTGTCAAGATATCTTGACCAAACTCGGCATTTATTAGTTTTACTAAGCTCCTCATATATATGCAAAATCCTATTAAGATCGGACCACTATATCATATAGCTGCCATAGGAACGATCGGTCGAAAATTAAGTTTTTGTATGAAAAAACATTTTATGTCAAAATATCTTGACCAAACTCGACATTTATTATTTTTACTATGCTCCTCATATATATGCAAAATTCTATTAAGATCGGACCACTATGTCATATAGCTGCCATAGGAACGATCGGTCGAAAATTAGGTTTTTGTATGAAAAAACCTTTTGTTTATCAAGATATCTTGACCAAACTCGACATTTATTAGTTTTACTATGCTCCTCATATATATGCAAAATTTTATTAAGATCGGACCACTATGTCATATAGCCGCCATAGGAACGATCGGTCGAAAATTAAGTTTTTGTATGAAAAAACATTTTGTTCGTCAAGATATCTTGACCAAACTCGGCATTTATTAGTTTTACTAAGCTCCTCATAAATATGCAAAATCCTATTAAGATCGGACCACTGTATCATATAGCTGCCATAGGAACGATCGGTCGAAAATTAAGTTTTTGTATCAAAAAACAATTTGTTTATCAAGATATCTTGACCAAACTCGACATTTATTATTTTTACTATGCTCCTCATATATATGCAAAATTCTATTAAGATCGGACCACTATGTCATATAGCTGCCATAGGAACGATCGGTCGAAAATTAGGTTTTTGTATGAAAAAACCTTTTGTTTATCAAGATATCTTGACCAAACTCGACATTTATTAGTTTTACTATGCTCCTCATATATATGCAAAATTCTATTAAGATCGGACCACTATGTCATATAGCCGCCATAGGAACGATCGGTCGAAAATTAAGTTTTTGTATGAAAAAACATTTTGTTCGTCAAGATATCTTGACCAAACTCGGCATTTATTAGTTTTACTAAACTCCTCATAAATATGCAAAATCCTATTAAGATCGGACCACTGTATCATATAGCTGCCATAGGAACGATCGGTCGAAAATTAAGTTTTTGTATCAAAAAACAATTTGTTTGTCAAGATATCTTGACCAAACTCGGCATTTATTAGTTTTACTAAGCTCCTCATATATATGCAAAATCCTATTAAGATCGGACCACTATATCATATAGCTGCCATAGGAACGATCGGTCGAAAATTAAGTTTTTGTATGAAAAAACATTTTGTTTGTCAAAATATCTTGACCAAACTCGGCATTTATTAGTTTTACTAAGCTCCTCATATATATGCAAAATCCTATTAAGATCGGACCACTATATCATATAGCTGCCATAGGAACGATCGGTCGAAAATTAAGTTTTTGTATGAAAAAACCTTTTGTTTATCAAGATATCTTGACCAAACTCGACATTTATTATTTTTACTATGCTCCTCATATATATGCAAAATTCTATTAAGATCGGACCACTATGTCATATAGCCGCCATAGGAACGATCGGTCGAAAATTAAGTTTTTGTATGAAAAAACATTTTGTTCGTCAAGATATCTTGACCAAACTCGACATTTATTAGTTTTACTATGCTCCTCATATATATGCAAAATTCTATTAAGATCGGACCACTATATCATATAGCCGCCATAGGAACGATCGGTCGAAAATTAAGTTTTTGTATGAAAAAACATTTTGTTTGTCAAGATATCTTGACCAAACTCGGCATTTATTAGTTTTACTAAGCTCCTCATAAATATGCAAAATCCTATTAAGATCGGACCACTATATCATATAGCTGCCATAGGAACGATCGGTCGAAAATTAAGTTTTTGTATGAAAAAACCTTTTGTTTATCAAGATATCTTGACCAAACTCGACATTTATTAGTTTTACTATGCTCCTCATATATATGCAAAATTCTATTAAGATCGGACCACTATATCATATAGCCGCCATAGGAACGATCGGTCGAAAATTAAGTTTTTGTATGAAAAAACATTTTGTTTGTCAAGATATCTTGACCAAACTCGGCATTTATTAGTTTTACTAAGCTCCTCATATATATGCAAAATCCTATTAAGATCGGACCACTATATCATATAGCTGCCATAGGAACGATCGGTCGAAAATTAAGTTTTTGTATGAAAAAACATTTTGTTTGTCAAGATATCTTGACCAAACTCGGCATTTATTAGTTTTACTAAGCTCCTCATATATATGCAAAATCCTATTAAGATCGGACCACTATATCATATAGCTGCCATAGGAACGATCGGTCGAAAATTAAGTTTTTGTATGAAAAAACCTTTTGTTTATCAAGATATCTTGACCAAACTCGACATTTATTAGTTCTACTATGCTCCTCATATATATGCAAAATTCTATTAAGATCGGACCACTATGTCATATAGCCGCCATAGGAACGATCGGTCGAAAATTAAGTTTTTGTATGAAAAAACCTTTTGTTTATCAAGATATCTTGACCAAACTCGACATTTATTAGTTTTACTATGCTCCTCATATATATGCAAAATCCTATTAAGATCGGACCACTATATCATATAGCTGCCATAGGAACGATCGATCGAAAATTAAGTTTTTGTATGAAAAAACATTTTGTTTTTCAAGATATCTTAACCAAACTCGGCATTTATTAGTTTTACTATGCTCCTCATATATATGCAAAATCCTATTAAGATCGGACCACTATATCATATAGCTGCCATAGGAACGATCGGTCGAAAATTAAGTTTTTGTATGAAAAAACATTTTGTTTGTCAAGATATCTTGACCAAACTCGGCATTTATTAGTTTTACTAAGCTCCTCATATATATGCAAAATCCTATTAAGATCGGACCACTATATCATATAGCTGCCATAGGAACGATCGATCGAAAATTAAGTTTTTGTATGAAAAAACATTTTGTTTTTCAAGATATCTTAACCAAACTCGGCATTTATTAGTTTTACTATGCTCCTCATATATATGCAAAATCCTATTAAGATCGGACCACTATATCATATTATTAAGTTTTTGTGATTAACACGGCATTTAAAGATTTCACTATGCTTCCTTCATTTTTGCTAAATCTTATTTACATCGGTTTTTGATTAAAAGCCGTTTTTTTTGTTTATCAATATACCTTGACCAAACTCGGCCTTAACCATTTTCTCGGCATTAAAAGGTTGGGTCTGCAAGGGTATTAGATCTTCGGCATGCCCTTCTTTCTCGTTAATTATTGAGCTCAAGAAAAGGTACGTTTATTCTAAACGCAGCTCAATGGAGGGTTTTCTGTCATAGAATTATTTGTATAATTTGTTATTTTAAGAAAAATCGCACGGATATTCGATTTATTACGCAACTTGGAAACGTCTTCACTTATAATTATGATTTATAAATTTTTATAAGAATAAGAAAAAGTAATGCATATGTTTGTATTTTATTAAGTAAACGCAGCTCAATGGCAAAGTGGAAACATACAAAAATATAAAGTTTCTCAGAATCAGTTTATCGAAAACCGATCTTGATACTTTACAACCCTGATGTTTGTTTACCTTTTGCACTTGCCAATTAATTGGTAAAAATAAATATATAAATTGATCTTGAAGCTGCTGTGGAGGAAAAATAGCACACGATACACATATAATATGATGTGCGTGTGTGTGTATACATGCAGGTGAATTTGCACAGTGTGGTTTTAATTAACTAAATAACAATCAGAATTGTGTGTCTTATTTTTATACCCTTGCAGAGGGTATTATAATTTTGTCGTGAAATGTGTAACGCATAGAAGGAGACATCTCCGACCCCATAAAGTATATATATTCTTGATCAGCATCAACAGCCGAGTCGATATAGCCATGTCCGTCTGTCCGTCTGTCTGTTTCTATGCGAACTAGTCCCTCAGTTTTAAAGCTATCTTAATGAAACTTTGCAGAAGTCCCCATTTCTGTTGCACGCAGCACATATGTCAAAACCAGCTGGATCGGACCACTATATCATATAGCTGCCATAGGAACGATCGGTCGAAAATTAAGTTTTTGTATGAAAAAACCTTTTGTTTATCAAGATATCTTGACCAAACTCGACATTTATTAGTTTTACTATGCTCCTCATATATATGCAAAATCCTATTAAGATCGGACCACTATATCATATAGCTGCCATAGGAACGATCGGTCGAAAATTAAGTTTTTGTATGAAAAAACCTTTTGTTTATCAAGATATCTTGACCAAACTCGACATTTATTAGTTTTACTATGCTCCTCATATATATGCAAAATCCTATTAAGATCGGACCACTATATCATATAGCTGCCATAGGAACGATCGATCGAAAATTAAGTTTTTGTATGAAAAAACATTTTGTTTTTCAAGATATCTTAACCAAACTCGGCATTTATTAGTTTTACTATGCTCCTCATATATATGCAAAATCCTATTAAGATCGGACCACTATATCATATAGCTGCTATAGGAACGATCGGTCGAAAATTAAGTTTTTGTATGAAAAAACATTTTGTTTGTCAATTTATCTTGACCAAACTCGGCATTTATTAGTTTTACTAAGCTCCTCATATATATGCAAAATCCTATTAAGATCGGACCACTATATCATATAGCTGCCATAGGAACGATCGGTCGAAAATTAAGTTTTTGTATGAAAAAACCTTTTGTTTATCAAGATATCTTGACCAAACTCGACATTTATTAGTTTTACTATGCTCCTCATATATATGCAAAATCCTATTAAGATCGGACCACTATATCATATAGCTGCCATAGGAACGATCGATCGAAAATTAAGTTTTTGTATGAAAAAACATTTTGTTTTTCAAGATATCTTAACCAAACTCGGCATTTATTAGTTTTACTATGCTCCTCATATATATGCAAAATCCTATTAAGATCGGACCACTATATCATATAGCTGCCATAGGAACGATCGGTCGAAAATTAAGTTTTTGTATGAAAAAACATTTTGTTTGTCAATTTATCTTGACCAAACTCGGCATTTATTAGTTTTACTAAGCTCCTCATATATATGCAAAATCCTATTAAGATCGGACCACTATATCATATAGCTGCCATAGGAACGATCGGTCGAAAATTAAGTTTTTGTATGAAAAAACCTTTTGTTTATCAAGATATCTTGACCAAACTCGACATTTATTAGTTTTACTATGCTCCTCATATATATGCAAAATTCTATTAAGATCGGACCACTATGTCATATAGCCGCCATAGGAACGATCGGTCGACAATTAAGTTTTTGTATGAAAAAACCTTTTGTTTATCAAGATATCTTGACCAAACTCGACATTTATTAGTTTTACTATGCTCCTCATATATATGCAAAATTCTATTAAGATCGGACCACTATATCATATAGCTGCCATAGGAACGATCGATCGAAAATTAAGTTTTTGTATGAAAAAACATTTTGTTTTTCAAGATATCTTAACCAAACTCGGCATTTATTAGTTTTACTATGCTCCTCATATATATGCAAAATCCTATTAAGATCGGACCACTATATCATATTATTAAGTTTTTGTATGGAGAATTTTTTGTTTTTCATGATTTTGCGATTAAACACGGCATTTAAAGATTTCACTATGCTTCCTTCATTTTTGCTAAATCTTATTTACATCGGTTTTTGATTAAAAGCCGTTTTTTTGTTTATCAATATACCTTGACCAAACTCGGCCTTAACCATTTTCTCGGCATTAAAAGGTTGGGTCTGCAAGGGTATTAGATCTTCAGCATGCCCTTCTTTCTCGTTAATTATTGAGCTCAAGAAAAGGTACGTTTATTCTAAACGCAGCTCAATGGAAGGTTTTCTGTCATAGAATTATTTGTATAATTTGTTATTTTAAGAAAAATCGCACGGATATTCGATTTATTACGCAACTTGGAAACGTCTTCACTTATAATTATGATTTATAAATTTTTATAAGAATAAGAAAAAGTAATGCATATGTTTGTATTTTATTAAGTAAACGCAGCTCAATGGCAAAGTGGAAACATACAAAAATATAAAGTTTCTCAGAATCAGTTTATCGAAAACCGATCTTGATACTTTACAACCCTGATGTTTGTTTACCTTTTGCACTTGCCAATTAATTGGTAAAAATAAATATATAAATTGATCTTGAAGCTGCTGTGGAGGAAAAATAGCAAACGATACACATATAATATGATGTGCGTGTGTGTGTATACATGCAGGTGAATTTGCACAGTGTGGTTTTAATTAACTAAATACCAATCAGAATTGTGTGTCTTATTTTTATACCCTTGCAGAGGGTATTATAATTTTGTCGTGAAATGTGTAACGCATAGAAGGAGACATCTCCGACCCCATAAAGTATATATATTCTTGATCAGCATCAACAGCCGAGTCGATATAGCCATGTCCGTCTGTCCGTCTGTCTGTTTCTATGCGAACTAGTCCCTCAGTTTTAAAGCTATCTTAATGAAACTTTGCAGAAGTCCCCATTTCTGTTGCACGCAGCACATATGTCAAAACCAGCTGGATCGGACCACTATATCATATAGCTGCCATAGGAACGATCGGTCGAAAATTAAGTTTTTGTATGAAAAAACCTTTTGTTTATCAAGATATCTTGACCAAACTCGACATTTATTAGTTTAACTATGCTCCTCATATATATGCAAAATTCTATTAAGATCGGACCACTATATCATATTATTAAGTTTTTGTGATTAACACGGCATTTAAAGATTTCACTATGCTTCCTTCATTTTTGCTAAATCTTATTTACATCGGTTTTTGATTAAAAGCCGTTTTTTTTGTTTATCAATATACCTTGACCAAACTCGGCCTTAACCATTTTCTCGGCATTAAAAGGTTGGGTCTGCAAGGGTATTAGATCTTCGGCATGCCCTTCTTTCTCGTTAATTATTGAGCTCAAGAAAAGGTACGTTTATTCTAAACGCAGCTCAATGGAGGGTTTTCTGTCATAGAATTATTTGTATAATTTGTTATTTTAAGAAAAATCGCACGGATATTCGATTTATTACGCAACTTGGAAACGTCTTCACTTATAATTATGATTTATAAATTTTTATAAGAATAAGAAAAAGTAATGCATATGTTTGTATTTTATTAAGTAAACGCAGCTCAATGGCAAAGTGGAAACATACAAAAATATAAAGTTTCTCAGAATCAGTTTATCGAAAACCGATCTTGATACTTTACAACCCTGATGTTTGTTTACCTTTTGCACTTGCCAATTAATTGGTAAAAATAAATATATAAATTGATCTTGAAGCTGCTGTGGAGGAAAAATAGCACACGATACACATATAATATGATGTGCGTGTGTGTGTATACATGCAGGTGAATTTGCACAGTGTGGTTTTAATTAACTAAATAACAATCAGAATTGTGTGTCTTATTTTTATACCCTTGCAGAGGGTATTATAATTTTGTCGTGAAATGTGTAACGCATAGAAGGAGACATCTCCGACCCCATAAAGTATATATATTCTTGATCAGCATCAACAGCCGAGTCGATATAGCCATGTCCGTCTGTCCGTCTGTCTGTTTCTATGCGAACTAGTCCCTCAGTTTTAAAGCTATCTTAATGAAACTTTGCAGAAGTCCCCATTTCTGTTGCACGCAGCACATATGTCAAAACCAGCTGGATCGGACCACTATATCATATAGCTGCCATAGGAACGATCGGTCGAAAATTAAGTTTTTGTATGAAAAAACCTTTTGTTTATCAAGATATCTTGACCAAACTCGACATTTATTAGTTTTACTATGCTCCTCATATATATGCAAAATCCTATTAAGATCGGACCACTATATCATATAGCTGCCATAGGAACGATCGGTCGAAAATTAAGTTTTTGTATGAAAAAACCTTTTGTTTATCAAGATATCTTGACCAAACTCGACATTTATTAGTTTTACTATGCTCCTCATATATATGCAAAATCCTATTAAGATCGGACCACTATATCATATAGCTGCCATAGGAACGATCGATCGAAAATTAAGTTTTTGTATGAAAAAACATTTTGTTTTTCAAGATATCTTAACCAAACTCGGCATTTATTAGTTTTACTATGCTCCTCATATATATGCAAAATCCTATTAAGATCGGACCACTATATCATATAGCTGCTATAGGAACGATCGGTCGAAAATTAAGTTTTTGTATGAAAAAACATTTTGTTTGTCAATTTATCTTGACCAAACTCGGCATTTATTAGTTTTACTAAGCTCCTCATATATATGCAAAATCCTATTAAGATCGGACCACTATATCATATAGCTGCCATAGGAACGATCGGTCGAAAATTAAGTTTTTGTATGAAAAACCTTTTGTTTATCAAGATATCTTGACCAAACTCGACATTTATTAGTTTTACTATGCTCCTCATATATATGCAAAATCCTATTAAGATCGGACCACTATATCATATAGCTGCCATAGGAACGATCGATCGAAAATTAAGTTTTTGTATGAAAAAACATTTTGTTTTTCAAGATATCTTAACCAAACTCGGCATTTATTAGTTTTACTATGCTCCTCATATATATGCAAAATCCTATTAAGATCGGACCACTATATCATATAGCTGCCATAGGAACGATCGGTCGAAAATTAAGTTTTTGTATGAAAAAACATTTTGTTTGTCAATTTATCTTGACCAAACTCGGCATTTATTAGTTTTACTAAGCTCCTCATATATATGCAAAATCCTATTAAGATCGGACCACTATATCATATAGCTGCCATAGGAACGATCGGTCGAAAATTAAGTTTTTGTATGAAAAAACCTTTTGTTTATCAAGATATCTTGACCAAACTCGACATTTATTAGTTTTACTATGCTCCTCATATATATGCAAAATTCTATTAAGATCGGACCACTATGTCATATAGCCGCCATAGGAACGATCGGTCGACAATTAAGTTTTTGTATGAAAAAACCTTTTGTTTATCAAGATATCTTGACCAAACTCGACATTTATTAGTTTTACTATGCTCCTCATATATATGCAAAATTCTATTAAGATCGGACCACTATATCATATAGCTGCCATAGGAACGATCGATCGAAAATTAAGTTTTTGTATGAAAAAACATTTTGTTTTTCAAGATATCTTAACCAAACTCGGCATTTATTAGTTTTACTATGCTCCTCATATATATGCAAAATCCTATTAAGATCGGACCACTATATCATATTATTAAGTTTTTGTATGGAGAATTTTTTGTTTTTCATGATTTTGCGATTAAACACGGCATTTAAAGATTTCACTATGCTTCCTTCATTTTTGCTAAATCTTATTTACATCGGTTTTTGATTAAAAGCCGTTTTTTTGTTTATCAATATACCTTGACCAAACTCGGCCTTAACCATTTTCTCGGCATTAAAAGGTTGGGTCTGCAAGGGTATTAGATCTTCAGCATGCCCTTCTTTCTCGTTAATTATTGAGCTCAAGAAAAGGTACGTTTATTCTAAACGCAGCTCAATGGAAGGTTTTCTGTCATAGAATTATTTGTATAATTTGTTATTTTAAGAAAAATCGCACGGATATTCGATTTATTACGCAACTTGGAAACGTCTTCACTTATAATTATGATTTATAAATTTTTATAAGAATAAGAAAAAGTAATGCATATGTTTGTATTTTATTAAGTAAACGCAGCTCAATGGCAAAGTGGAAACATACAAAAAAAAAAAAGTTTTTTGGCAATTAATTGGTAAAAATAAATATATAAATTGATCTTGAAGCTGCTGTGGAGGAAAAATAGCAAACGATACACATATAATATGATGTGCGTGTGTGTGTATACATGCAGGTGAATTTGCACAGTGTGGTTTTAATTAACTAAATACCAATCAGAATTGTGTGTCTTATTTTTATACCCTTGCAGAGGGTATTATAATTTTGTCGTGAAATGTGTAACGCATAGAAGGAGACATCTCCGACCCCATAAAGTATATATATTCTTGATCAGCATCAACAGCCGAGTCGATATAGCCATGTCCGTCTGTCCGTCTGTCTGTTTCTATGCGAACTAGTCCCTCAGTTTTAAAGCTATCTTAATGAAACTTTGCAGAAGTCCCCATTTCTGTTGCACGCAGCACATATGTCAAAACCAGCTGGATCGGACCACTATATCATATAGCTGCCATAGGAACGATCGGTCGAAAATTAAGTTTTTGTATGAAAAAACCTTTTGTTTATCAAGATATCTTGACCAAACTCGACATTTATTAGTTTTACTATGCTCCTCATATATATGCAAAATTCTATTAAGATCGGAACACTATATCATATAGCCGCCATAGGAACGATCGGTCGAAAATTAAGTTTTTGTATGAAAAAACATTTTGTTTGTCAAGATATCTTGACCAAACTCGGCATTTATTAGTTTTACTAAGCTCCTCATAAATATGCAAAATCCTATTAAGATCGGACCACTATATCATATAGCTGCCATAGGAACGATCGGTCGAAAATTAAGTTTTTGTATGAAAAAACCTTTTGTTTATCAAGATATCTTGACCAAACTCGACATTTATTAGTTTAACTATGCTCCTCATATATATGCAAAATTCTATTAAGATCGGACCACTATATCATATAGCCGCCATAGGAACGATCGGTCGAAAATTAAGTTTTTGTATGAAAAAACCTTTTGTTTATCAAGATATCTTGACCAAACTCGACATTTATTAGTTTAACTATGCTCCTCATATATATGCAAAATTCTATTAAGATCGGACCACTATATCATATAGCCGCCATAGGAACGATCGGTCGAAAATTAAGTTGTTGTATGAAAAAACATTTTGTTTGTCAAGATATCTTGACCAAACTCGGCATTTATTAGTTTTACTAAGCTCCTCATATATATGCAAAATCCTATTAAGATCGGACCACTATATCATATAGCTGCCATAGGAACGATCGGTCGAAAATTAAGTTTTTGTATGAAAAAACCTTTTGTTTATCAAGATATCTTGACCAAACTCGACATTTATTAGTTTAACTATGCTCCTCATATATATGCAAAATTCTATTAAGATCGGACCACTATATCATATAGCCGCCATAGGAACGATCGGTCGAAAATTAAGTTTTTGTATGAAAAAACATTTTGTTTGTCAAGATATCTTGACCAAACTCGGCATTTATTAGTTTTACTAAGCTCCTCATACATATGCAAAATCCTATTAAGATCGGAACACTATATCATATAGCTGCCATAGGAACGATCGATCGAAAATTAAGTTTTTGTATGAAAAAACGTTTTGTTTTTCAAGATATCTTAACCAAACTCGGCATTTATTAGTTTTACTATGCTCCTCATATATATGCAAAATCCTATTAAGATCGGACCACTATATCATATTATTAAGTTTTTGTATGGAGAATTTTTTGTTTTTCATGATTTTGCAATTAAACACGGCATTTAAAGATTTCACTATGCTTCCTTCATTTTTGCTAAAACTTATTTACATCGGTTTTTGATTAAAAGCCTTTTTTTTTGTTTATCAATATACCTTGACCAAACTCGGCCTTAACCATTTTCTCGGCATTAAAAGGTTGGGTCTGCAAGGGTATTAGATCTTCGGCATGCCGAAGATAGCCCTTCTTTCTCGTTTATATTTAGGTATGTGATTATTTGGTGAAGGTTAGAATGGAGAAGCGCATACACTTGTTGTTCAACGGAGCGAAAGCCTATGTGCAGATATGTCTTGATGTACTTGCGTACATCAATATGGCGATCGGTTAAATTTTTGGGTATGCACTTGTACATATATGTATATTCATATGTACATATGTACAGACACCAATATGGCGACCTTATCGGAGTCACTTTCTGTTTTATTTGTTTTAATATTTGTCACTTTGTAGATGCCCTTATGGCCACGAACAATATTTTATTTGCGGTTTTTTTTTTTTTTTGAAGTTTTTAAATACAATTGCCACTCGCTTTAACCACGGACTATGTGAAGCGAAACGAGAAAGAAGGGCTATCTTCGGCATGCCGAAGATCTAATACCCTTGCAGACCCAACCTTTTAATGCCGAGAAAATGGTTAAGGCCGAGTTTGGTCAAGGTATATTGATAAACAAAAAAAAAGGCTTTTAATCAAAAACCGATGTAAATAAGATTTAGCAAAAATGAAGGAAGCATAGTGAAATCTTTAAATGCCGTGTTTAATCGCAAAATCATGAAAAACAAAAAATTCTCCATACAAAAACTTAATAATATGATATAGTGGTCCGATCTTAATAGGATTTTTGCATATATATGAGGAGCATAGTAAAACTAATAAATGCCGAGTTTGGTTAAGATATCTTGAAAAACAAAATGTTTTTTCATACAAAAACTTAATTTTCGATCGATCGTTCCTATGGCAGCTATATGATATAGTGGTCCGATCTTAATAGGATTTTGCATATATATGAGGAGCTTAGTAAAACCAATAAATGCCGAGTTTGGTCAAGATATCTTGACAAACAAAATGTTTTTTCATACAAAAACTTAATTTTCGACCGATCGTTCCTATGGCGGCTATATGACATAGTAGTCCGATCTTAATAGAATTTTGCATATATATGAGGAGCATAGTAAAACTAATAAATGTCGAGTTTGGTCAAGATATCTTGATAAACAAAAGGTTTTTTCATACAAAAACTTAATTTTCCACCGATCGTTCCTATGGCAGCTATATGATATAGTGGTCCGATCTTAATAGGATTTTTGCATATATATGAGGAGCTTAGTAAAACTAATAAATGCCGAGTTTGGTCAAGATATCTTGACAAACAAAATGTTTTTTCATACAAAAACTTAATTTTCGACCGATCGTTCCTATGGCAGCTATATGTATTTGCTATATATGGGAGCTTAGTAAAACTAATAAATGCCGAGTTTGGTCAAGATATCTTGACAAACAAAATGTTTTTCATACAAAACTATTTTCGACCATGTTCTATGGCGGCTATATGATATAGTGGTCCGATCTTAATAGAATTTTGCATATATATGAGGAGCATAGTAAAACTAATAAATGTCGAGTTTGGTCAAGATATCTTGATAAACAAAAGGTTTTTTCATACAAAAACTTAATTTTCGACTGATCGTTCCTATGGCAGCTATATGATATAGTGGTCCGATCTTAATAGGATTTTGCATATATATGAGGAGCTTAGTAAAACTAATAAATGCCGAGTTTGGTCAAGATATCTTGACAAACAAAATGTTTTTTCATACAAAAACTTAATTTTCGACCGATCGTTCCTATGGCGGCTATATGATATAGTGGTCCGATCTTAATAGAATTTTGCATATATATGAGGAGCATAGTAAAACTAATAAATGTCGAGTTTGGTCAAGATATCTTGATAAACAAAAGGTTTTTTCATACAAAATCTTAATTTTCGACCGATCGTTCCTATGGCAGCTATATGATATAGTGGTCCGATCCAGCTGGTTTTGACATATGTGCTGCGTGCAACAGAAATAGGGACTTCTGCAAAGTTTCATTAAGATAGCTTTAAAACTGAGGGACTAGTTCGCATAGAAACAGACAGACGGACAGACGGACAGACGGACATGGCTATATCGACTCGGCTGTTGATGCTGATCAAGAATATATATACTTTATGGGGTCGGAGATGTCTCTTTCTATGCGTTACACATTTCACGACAAAATTATAATACCCTCTGCAAGGGTATAAAAATATGTTCAGACACCCAAATATGAATTAATCGGACTGGAGTTGCCGGAAATTTGGCAATGGACGAGTTGAGGTAGGTGCACTGCTACTTATCTTGTTTGAATTTGTAGCTGTTCCTGGAACCTTTTATTGCAGATCCACCAATGCTTGCTGGGGCGAACTGGATATGCCAAATGTTGATGAAGTATCCGGCTCGAAGGACCAAATGTTGTAGTAGGGCGTCCGCAGGGCTTCCAGATGCACTTTAGGAATTTCTGTATCGTTGGGGGAGCGTTTCTGCTCTGCACAAATTTTCTTAAGAAGGTTTGAAAAAAACACGTTTGTTCGCTTGCAGGTTATTTTTTCTTCTGGTCTATATTTTCAGAGTACATTACAATGTATTAGTGTAAGTGAGGTGAATTTCATGTTCCCTGTACTGGTTCCGGAGTTACATGGCGGTTGGATGGCGACTGCCGGATACACTTCTTGTGTGAACACTTTCTAAAATGCAAACTGATGTCATTTACACTGACTTCAGTAAGGCGTTTAACTCTTATGTTTTGGATTTGTTCTTATTTAAAAGGAAGAATCCAAAGAGTAATGCCTTAGGCTGACTACCTCAAAACTGGAAGTAACAACGTTACTTCTGGTGTTCCTCAAGTTTGTCATATAGGGCCTTTACTCCTTACTCTTTTTTTAAAAGATCTCCCCTCTGTTTTATGACATGCCCATGTACTTATGTATGCGGTCTGTGTGAAATTTATTCTTTATCCCCTTCATCACTCTTTCTGAAATTTTAACTGTAGTTATCTTATGTGATGAAGGTGCGCGTTAGGACGGGGCTTCGGAAAAAAATTGTGAAAAACGTTTGTATGAAAGTTTTTTGTTCACCACCCGACGGGCCTCAAATTTATTTTCAAAGATTTTTGTTAAAATTCAATTGAGGTGTGTTTCACACTTTTCGAAAAATGCATTCCTCCTTGGTGGAACAAGGGGTGAAAGATTTGGTGAGTGACGTTTCGTGTTCAAGTGTATTTTCAATGATCTATATGAAAAATCATTTGAGACGTGTTTCGCACTCTTCGCAGAATGCAAGCTTCCTCGGTAGAAAATGCAATTATACGATTTTTGGATTATTTGTTTTTATGTTTTGTCCTAGTTTTTTTAAAGCTCTACATAGAAACTAGAAGAATATGTGCTTCAGCGATTTGGAAATTCCACCCACAACAGTGGTTAATTGGCGAGAAACGGTTGTATGAAAGTATTTTGCTTACCATCTCCGATCGGCTTTAAATCATTTTCCATCAAAATATTTTCCAGACAGATACTTAATTTTCGTTCCATCGTTCCTATGGCAGTTTTATTGCATAGTGGTCCAATGTTGATAAGTTTTCGCATATATGAAAGCATAGTGAAACTTAAAAATTCCGAAAGTTTTTCATTTCCTTTTTGTTAAAATTCAATTGAGGTGTGTTTCACACTTTTCGAAAAATGCATTCCTCCTTGGTGGAACAAGGGGTGAAAGATTTGGTGAGTGACGTTTCGTGTTCAAGTGTATTTTCAATGATCTATATGAAAAATCATTTGAGACGTGTTTCGCACTCTTCGCAGAATGCAAGCTTCCTCGGTAGAAAATGCAATTATACGATTTTTGGATTATTTGGTTTTATGTTTTGTCCTAGTTTTTTTAAAGCTCTACATAGAAACTAGAAGAATATGTGCTTCAGCGATTTGGAAATTCCACCCACAACAGTGGTTAATTGGCGAGAAACGGTTGTATGAAAGTATTTTGCTTACCATCTCCGATCGGCTTTAAATCATTTTCCATCAAAATATTTTCCAGACAGATACTTAATTTTCGTTCCATCGTTCCTATGGCAGTTTTATTGCATAGTTGTCCAATGTTGATAAGTTTTCGCATATATGAAAGCATAGTGAAACTTAAAAATTCCGAAAGTTGTTCATAAAGGAACCTGTTTCTAGATCTATAATACCTATGGTAGAGTGCTCCGATATAGATAAGCCACGAATATGGGAAAAGCGACTCGAAACTTATAAATTTGCTAGTTTGGGTTAGATATTTTGATAAACAAATATATTTTCCATACAATTACTTAATTTACGACCGATAGTTCCTATGGCTGCATCATAGAATAGTGGTAAAATGTTGATAAGCTTTTGCATATATGAAGAAAGCATAGTGAAACTTATTAATTCCAAGTTCGGGCTAGGTATCTTAATAAGGAGGTATAGCTGAATTCCTAATTGCTGAATTCAAGTGTGATATCTTCAAAACAACAATAAAATATTGGTCCTATGAAAGCTATATTACATAGTCTTCCGACGTTGATAATATTTTGCGTAGACTTGAGTGGTCGAGTTTAAAGTTTATTATTGCCAAATTCGAGCCAGCTATATTTAAAACCAAACAAGTAAGAAGCACTAGACGGAAGTTTCCAATTAGGGGATACCCTAAACCCTCTTCTACTAACACCAGCACCTTGCCCTACGCGCTCGTTTGCTTTAGCAGTATGTAAGGGAGATACTGACCAGGATACAGATCTCAGTCTCACCAGGATCAGCAAGTTACAAGACATTTCGGCCTCGAACCACACATGCTACCAGGCAGCAGCCTCGAACCGCATACACTACCGGGCAATAGCTTTGCACCACTTACATTACCGGGCCGTAGCCTCGTACCACCTACAGAAAACCGGATAGCCCCGGTGTTCGAGATTGAGACTAATAAGAAATATAAAGAACTAGCACTAACTTTGTTTCACATTTCTTCCTCCTTAATTATTAGGCACTAACCTACTCTGATTCCAGAAGTAAAGGCCTTGCGCACTGTTCAGAGCCCTAGCGCTCCGCTACACCTCTAGGTTTTTTCGAGCGCTCAGCCGCTCAACTTCGCCACGAACTTTCGCAACCTCACCTCGGGCTTTCGCTCTTCGCCGCTGAATTGAAGTTGCGAAAGCAAGGGCAGCGTTGAGCAACCGATCAGCAACGCCTTGCTGGGGCCGTGGTTACATTTAAACATAAATTATCCCTTATTGGCTACGTGGGTCCTTGCCCTTAATACTCTATGCTCTTATTCTATTACAATTTGTTGACAATGCGTATATTAGAAATATATACGCATGGCTCCTTGCTTACTTACTACTAACTCGCTTTAACTATAAACTTTAAGGCTCTTGCCGTGAATCAGGACTATGGGGTGGCTGATCCGGTTAGGCGACACGAACTTGGCAGCCCGATAAGAGCCATCAAATATGGGTGCCAATTTCGCAGCAGCGAAAATTTCGACTCAGCGGCGTTGGACAGATGGAGCTGCCGTTATAGGACCACCGAGTCCAATGAAGGCCGGCACTCTCGTCTCAGTTGGCTATAGTGTCTGCCTTGGTCCTTGGATGCGCGCTGGAGATTGCTGCGGGCGATATAAAAGATTTCCCTCAAACTACGCGCCTTCGTCCTAGGGTCGAACGCACTAGTTGCGGACCCCAACCGCGGCTCCCTGCTCTGCATCAGGAATGCGGGACTGAAACCTGCCCAGTCCGCCACATATCTCAGGCAAGATCTCGTCCCACAAACTCTGATGGCCTTCGATAAACTGGGCTATCATTGTCTTCACGGTCCAGTTGGCCATCTCGGTAGGATTTTCTTGCGGACAGTACGGGGCGGTATACTGGTCCACCACACCCAGGAGCTCCAGAAAAAACTGTATCCCCTCTTGGATACCCCGAGCCTACTCAAAATTCTCTCCCGAAACGCTGTCTGCAAGTGCGCTGCAGTAGCCCTCCTGAGGGGGACCAGCACCACCCACTTCGACTAAGCATTATGAAACACCAGTAGCAGCCCAGCCAGTTTAAGTTGCCAACCGCGACACGGTTGTCCTCACACCATGATGCCCGGCCGTGGGAGCATCATGGTATTCTTGCAATACCTTCTGTAGCTGACCACTAGCCACACATACCTTCCAGGCAATGCCTATATAGTTGCCCGTTCACTTCTATGTAGACCGGGAGCTTGGCTGACTCCTCGGCGATTTTAGCACGCATACTCGTGACCCATTTACAGGGGGCCTCGGGACCTACTGCCTGCTGACAGGTCTCTAGAGGATGACTTTATAGTTCAACAGCCACCACGTTCAGCTTCCCTCGGCGGTAGTCAACATCGAACTGGAACTATTATAGTTCCAGTGCCCATCGCGCCACTTGTGTGCCAGATGATCCGTTATCACGTCGAACCGGTATCCCTCTAGGTAGCAACGCAACTTCCTGATCGACGACACGATTGCCAGGCACTCCTTCTCGGTGGCGGAAAAGTTCACCTCAGCCTTCAGCAGCTTGCGCCTCTCGTACGCTATCACCCGCTCCTGTCCCTCTATCGTCTGCGTCAGCACTGCGCCGAGGCCATACTCACTCACACAAATGGCATCACCCGCCATTGGAATCTGGGAATGTGAATGCCGTGCACTGCTATCGGCTGTTGTCGGTATCTGCCAGTGCCCGTGCTTCAAATCTGGGTAGAAATCATATATATGCAAAATCCTATTTTATTTGTATACCCTTGCAGAGGGTATTATAATTTTGTCGTGAAATGTGTAACGCATAGAAGGAGACATCTCCGACCCCATAAAGTATATATATTCTTGATCAGCATCATCAGCCGAGTCGATATAGCCATGTCCGTCTGTCCGTCTGTCTGTTTCTATGCGAACTAGTCCCTCAGTTTTAAAGCTATCTTAATGAAACTTTGCAGAAGTCCCTATTTCTGTTGCACGCAGCACATATGTCAAAACCAGCTGGATCGGACCACTATATCGGACCCTATATAGCTGCCATAGGAACGATCGGTCGAAAATTAAGTTTTTGTATGAAAAAACCTTTTGTTTATCAAGATATCTTGACCAAACTCGACATTTATTAGTTTTACTATGCTCCTCATATATATGCAAAATTCTATTAAGATCGGACCACTATATCATATAGCCGCCATAGGAACGATCGGTCGAAAATTAAGTTTTTGTATGAAAAAACATTTTGTTTGTCAAGATATCTTGACCAAACTCGGCATTTATTAGTTTTACTAAGCTCCTCATATATATGCAAAATCCTATTAAGATCGGACCACTATATCATATAGCTGCCATAGGCACGATCGGTCGAAAATTAAGTTTTTGTATGAAAAAACCTTTTGTTTATCAAGATATCTTGACCAAACTCGACATTTATTAGTTTTACTATGCTCCTCATATATATGCAAAATTCTATTAAGATCGGACCACTATATCATATAGCTGCCATAGGAACGATCGATCGAAAATTAAGTTTTTGTATGAAAAAACATTTTGTTTGTCAAGATATCTTGACCAAACTCGGCATTTATTAGTTTTACTAAGCTCCTCATATATATGCAAAATCCTATTAAGATCGGACCACTATATCATATAGCTGCCATAGGAACGATCGGTCGAAAATTAAGTTTTTGTATGAAAAAACCTTTTGTTTATCAAGATATCTTGACCAAACTCGACATTTATTAGTTTTACTATGCTCCTCATATATATGCAAAATTCTATTAAGATCGGACCACTATATCATATAGCCGCCATAGGAATGATCGGTCGAAAATTAAGTTTTTGTATGAAAAAACCTTTTGTTTATCAAGATATCTTGACCAAACTCGACATTTATTAGTTTTACTATGCTCCTCATATATATGCAAAATTCTATTAAGATCGGACCACTATATCATATAGCCGCCATAGGAACGATCGGTCGAAAATTAAGTTTTTGTATGAAAAAACATTTTGTTTGTTAAGATATCTTGACCAAACTCGGCATTTATTAGTTTTACTAAGCTCCTCATATATATGCAAAATCCTATTAAGATCGGACCACTATATCATATAGCTACCATAGGAACGATCGGTCGAAAATTAAGTTTTTGTATGAAAAAACCTTTTGTTTATCAAGATATCTTGACCAAACTCGACATTTATTAGTTTTACTATGCTCCTCATATATATGCAAAATTCTATTAAGATCGGACCACTATGTCATATAGCCGCCATAGGAACGATCGGTCGAAAATTAAGTTTTTGTATGAAAAAACATTTTGTTTGTCAAGATATCTTGACCAAACTCGGCATTTATTAGTTTTATTAAGCTCCTCATATATATGCAAAATCCTATTAAGATCGGACCACTATATCATATAGCTGCCATAGGAACGATCGATCGAAAATTAAGTTTTTGTATGAAAAAACATTTTGTTTTTCAAGATATCTTAACCAAACTCGGCATTTATTAGTTTTACTATGCTCCTCATATATATGCAAAATCCTATTAAGATCGGACCACTATATCATTTTATTAAGTTTTTGTATGTAGAATTTTTTGTTTTTCATGATTTTGCGATTAAACACGACATTTAAAGATTTCACTATGCTTCCTTCATTTTTGCTAAATCTTATTTACATCGGTTTTTGATTAAAAGCCTTTTTTTTGTTTATCAATATACCTTGACCAAACTCGGTCTTAACCATTTTCTCGGCATTAAAAGGTTGGGTCTGCAAGGGTATTAGATCTTCGGCATGCCGAAGATAGCCCTTCTTTCTCGTTTAGTTTAACTATGCTCCTCATTTATATTCAAAATCCTATTTATATCGGACCACTATATCATATAGATGCGATAGGAACGATCGGTCGAAAATAAAGTTGTTGTATGAAATACTTTTGTGTCATTCAAGATATTTTGATTAAACATGGCATTTAAAGAATTCACTATGCTCCCTTTATTTTTACAAAATCTTATTTACATCGGACTGCTATATCATATATCTGCCATAGGAACGATCGGTCGAAAACTAGGTTTTTGATTAAAAACCTTTTTTGTTTATCAAGATACCTTGACCAAACTCGGCATTAACTATTTTCCCTGTGCTTCTTAGATACGGGCAAAGCACTATGAGCATTGTGAAAAGGTTGGGTCTGCCGAAGATATCCTTTCTTTTTCGTATAAATTGTTTAAGTAATTGTTTAATTTCATTAATGTATATTAATGTTAATTGTTTTGTTTTAGTATTAGTGCCCTGAAGACGGTTGCCGAAGTGTAGCCGATATATTTTGTTTATATTCAAACATAATTGCGTTTTCATTTTGCCTTGAATAAAAAAACCCAGGACCGCGAGCCTCTTTGCCCATGACTGACTTCAATGATTCGGCACCTGGCCTTAGCTATGCTAATTACAAATATAATATACTATACAATGCTTATATCCTTTCGATATCAAAAACGGATCCTTGCCTTTCTTACTGCTAATACTTATGATTCTTACAGACTAACAAAATCAACGAAACTATAAAACTAACGGCACCTTGCCTTGACTCTGAATTGTGAAGTGGCTGATCCAGGTAGCCATCACTTCACTTTCTTCTGATCGTTCCTATGACAGATTTGATGCCGTGTTCAATTTCTTGGTCCTGAAAATATTCCTAGTTGTCTACTCAAGGAGTGTAGTTCTTCCCTTGTTTATCCATTGCTAAAGATTTTTAATCTGTTCCTTGAATATTCTGTCTTTCCATCTCTTTGGAAAGAATCTTATTACGTTCCTCTCCACAAGAAAGGTGGAAAACCATTGCAAAACTTTCCGCTATTCCTAAATAATATGAAAAAATAAATCATTTTCAATCAAAATATTTTCCAGACAGATATTTAATTTTCGTCCCATCGTTATTATGGCAGTTTTATTGCATAGTGGTCCAATGTTGATAAGTTTTCGCATTTATGAAAGCATAGTGAAACTTATAAATTCTGAGCTTGTGTTAAATATCTTGACAATCAAAAAAGTTGTTCCTAAAGGAACCTGTTTTTAGACCTATCGTACCTATGGTAGCTATATAATAGAGTGCTCCGATGTAGATCACTACGAATATGTAAAAAGCGACTCGAAACTTATAAATTTGCTAGTTTGGGCTAGATATTTTGATAAACAAATATATTTTCCATACAATTACTTAATTTTCGACCGATAGTTCCTATGGCTGCATCATAGAATAGTGGTAAAATGTTGATAAGCTTTTGCATATATGAAGAAAGCATAGTGAAACTTATTAATTCCAAGTTCGGGCTAGGTATCTTAATAAGGAGGTATAGCTGAATTCCTAATTGCTGAATTCAAGTGAGATATCTTCAAAACAACAATAAAATATTGGTCCTATGAAAGCTATATTACATAGTCTTCCGACGTTGATAATATTTTGCGTAGACTTGAGAGGTCGAGTTTAAAGTTTATTATTGCCAAATTCGAGCCAGCTATATTTAAAACCAAACAAGTAAGAAGCACTAGACGGAAGTTTCCAATTAGGGGATATCCTAAACCCTCTTCTACTAACACCAGCACCTTGCCCTACGCGCTCGTTTGCTTTAGCAGTATGTAAGGAGATACTGACCAGGATACAGATCTCAGTCTCACCAGGATCAGCAAGTTACAAGACATTTCGGCCTCGAACCACACATGCTACCAGGCAGCAGCCTCGAACCGCATACACTACCGGGCAATAGCTTTGCACCACTTACATTACCGGGCCGTAGCCTCGTACCACCTACAGAAAACCGGATAGCCCCGGTGTTCGAGATTGAGACTAATAAGAAATATAAAGAACTAGCACTAACTTTGTTTCACATTTCTTCCTCCTTAATTATTAGGCACTAACCTACTCTGATTCAGAAGTAAAGGCCTTGCGCACTGTTCGGCGCCCTAGATATCTTTAAAACAACAATAAAATATATGATTTTTATTTACTTATTCTTTTACAATTTGTTAACAATGCGTATATTAGAAATATATACGCATGGCTCCTTGCTTATTTACTACTAACTCGCTTTAACTATAAACTTTAAGGCTCCTTGCCGTGAATCAGGACTATGGGGTGGCTGATCCGGTTAGGCGACACGAACTTGGTAGCCCGATAAGAGCCATCAAATATGGATGCCAATTTCGCAGCGTAGCCCTCAGCGACGTTGGACAGATGGAGCTGCCGTTATAGGACCACCGAGTCCAACGGCCGGCACTCTCGTCTCAGTTGGCTATAGTGTCTGCCCTGGTCCTTGGATGCGCTGGACATTGCTGCGGGCGATATAAAGATTTCCCTCAAACTACGCGCCTTCGTCCTAGGGTCGAACGCAATAGTTGCGGACCCCGGAGTCACCTGATCGTACAGAGCGGAGGGCAACCGCGGCTCCCTGCTCTGCATCAGGAATGCGGGACTGAAACCTGCCCAGTCCGCCACATATCTCAGGCAAGAGCTCGTCCACAAACTCTGATGGCCTTCGATAAACTGGGCTATCATTGTCTTCACGGTCCAGTTGGCCCTCTCGGTAGGATTTTCTTGCGGACAGTACGGGGCGGTATACTGGTCCACTACACCCAGGAACTCCAGAAAAACTTGAAGCAAAGTCTCGTAAACTGTATCCCTTCTTGGATTCCCCGAACCTCCTCAAAATTCTCTCGAAACGCTGTCTGCACGTGCGCCGCAGTAGCCCTCCTGAGGGGGACCAGCTCCACTCACTTCGACAAAGCATCATGAAACACCAGTAGCAGTCCAGCCAGTTTAAGTTGCCAACCGCGACACGGTTGTCCTCCACCATGATGCCCGGCCGTGGGAGCATCATGGCATTCTTCCAATACCTTCTGTAGCTGACCACTAGCCACACATAGCTTCCAGGCAATGTAGTCTCGTCGTCCGTCCGGTGGCCCAAATGCCTATATAGTTGCCCATTCTCTTCTATGTAGACCGGGAACTTGGCTGACTCTTACTGGATGCACTTGCGCCACTCGCCAGTCTTCTTCCGCCACCGTCCCTAGGACCCTCTCTGCCTTGCCGCAGCGCCTTGTAGTGCCCATTTCACCCAATAAATTCATCCATGACGTGGAGGGCATCTCATCTCATCTCACATGGAGGGCATGATGATCATCGAC
>JAEIGF010000400.1:0-114828 GCA_018903485.1 Drosophila littoralis
ATATATCAATTTGAAAATTTCCGAAAACTTTAAATGGCCATATCTCGGCCAAATAAAGCCGGATCGAGGCCAAATTGGGAGGGTTAATTCGCGGATCAAAGTTTCCGAAAAGTCATATTTCACGAAAAAATTTCCGAAAACTTTAAATGGCCATATCTCGGCCAAATGAAGCCGGATCGAGGCCAAATTGGGAGGGTTAATTCGCGGATCAAAGTTTCCGAAAAGTCATATTTCACGAAAAACGTGATGTAACCCCTTGCCATTTTGGTCAATTTGGGTCATCTCTAAGAATGTACGTTTTTGGATGGCAAACGAAAGTCGGGGTCCGTACGAGTAGAAAGAGGTACATCACTTCGAATTCGGACTGTATTTACCCGAGATATATCAATTTGAAAATTTCCGAAAACTTTAAATGGCCATATCTCGGCCAAATGAAGCCGGATCGAGGCCAAATTGGGAGGGTTAATTCGCGGATCAAAGTTTCCGAAAAGTCATATTTCACGAAAAAATTTCCGAAAACTTTAAATGGCCATATCTCGGCCAAATGAAGCCGGATCGAGGCCAAATTGGGAGGGTTAATTCGCGGATCAAAGTTTCCGAAAAGTCATATTTCACGAAAAAATTTCCGAAAACTTTAAATGGCCATATCTCGGCCAAATGAAGCCGGATCGAGGCCAAATTGGGAGGGTTAATTCGCGGATCAAAGTTTCCGAAAAGTCATATTTCACGAAAAAGTTTCCGAAAACTTTAAATGGCCATATCTCGGCCAAATGAAGCCGGATCGAGGCCAAATTGGGAGGGTTAATTCGCGGATCAAAGTTTCCGAAGAGTCATATTTCACCAAAAAATTTCCGAAAACTTTAAATGGCCATATCTCGGCCAAATGAAGCCGGATCGAGGCCAAATTGGGAGGGTTAATTCGCGGATCAAAGTTTCCGAAAAGTCATATTTCACGAAAAACGTGATGTAACCCCTTGCCATTTTGGTCAATTTGGGTCATCTCTAAGAATGTACGTTTTTGGATGGCAAACGAAAGTCGGGGTCCGTACGAGTAGAAAGAGGTACATCACTTCGAATTCGGACTGTTTTATTTACCCGAGATATATCAATTTGAAAATTTCCGAAAACTTTAAATGGCCATATCTCGGCCAAATGAAGCCGGATCGAGGCCAAATTGGGAGGGTTAATTCGCGGATCAAAGTTTCCGAAAAGTCATATTTCACGAAAAAATTTCCGAAAACTTTAAATGGCCATATCTCGGCCAAATGAAGCCGGATCGAGGCCAAATTGGGAGGGTTAATTCGCGGATCAAAGTTTCCGAAAAGTCATATTTCACGAAAAAATTTCCGAAAACTTTAAATGGCCATATCTCGGCCAAATGAAGCCGGATCGAGGCCAAATTGGGAGGGTTAATTCGCGGATCAAAGTTTCCGAAAAGTCATATTTCACGAAAAAATTTCCGAAAACTTTAAATGGCCATATCTCGGCCAAATGAAGCCGGATCGAGGCCAAATTGGGAGGGTTAATTCGCGGATCAAAGTTTCCGAAAAGTCATATTTCACGAAAAAATTTCCGAAAACTTTAAATGGCCATATCTCGGCCAAATGAAGCCGGATCGAGGCCAAATTGGGAGGGTTAATTCGCGGATCAAAGTTTCCGAAAAGTCATATTTCACGAAAAATTTCCGAAAACTTTAAATGGCCATATCTCGGCCAAATGAAGCCGGATCGAGGCCAAATTGGGAGGGTTAATTCGCGGATCAAAGTTTCCGAAAAGTCATATTTCACGAAAAAATTTCCGAAAACTTTAAATGGCCATATCTCGGCCAAATGAAGCCGGATCGAGCCCAAATTGGGAGGGTTAATTCGCGGATCAAAGTTTCCGAAAAGTCATATTTCACGAAAAAATTTCCGAAAACTTTAAATGGCCATATCTCGGCCAAATGAAGCCGGATCGAGGCCAAATTGGGAGGGTTAATTCGCGGATCAAAGTTTCCGAAAAGTCATATTTCACGAAAAAATTTCCGAAAACTTTAAATGGCCATATCTCGGCCAAATGAAGCCGGATCGAGGCCAAATTGGGAGGGTTAATTCGCGGATCAAAGTTTCCGAAAAGTCATATTTCACGAAAAAATTTCCGAAAACTTTAAATGGCCATATCTCGGCCAAATGAAGCCGGATCGAGGCCAAATTGGGAGGGTTAATTCGCGGATCAAAGTTTCCGAAAAGTCATATTTCACGAAAAAATTTCCGAAAACTTTAAATGGCCATATCTCGGCCAAATGAAGCCGGATCGAGGCCAAATTGGGAGGGTTAATTCGCGGATCAAAGTTTCCGAAAAGTCATATTTCACGAAAAAATTTCCGAAAACTTTAAATGGCCATATCTCGGCCAAATGAAGCCGGATCGAGGCCAAATTGGGAGGGTTAATTCGCGGATCAAAGTTTCCGAAAAGTCATATTTCACGAAAAAATTTCCGAAAACTTTAAATGGCCATATCTCGGCCAAATGAAGCCGGATCGAGGCCAAATTGGGAGGGTTAATTCGCGGATCAAAGTTTCCGAAAAGTCATATTTCACGAAAAAATTTCCGAAAACTTTAAATGGCCATATCTCGGCCAAATGAAGCCGGATCGAGGCCAAATTGGGAGGGTTAATTCGCGGATCAAAGTTTCCGAAAAGTCATATTTCACGAAAAAATTTCCGAAAACTTTAAATGGCCATATCTCGGCCAAATGAAGCCGGATCGAGGCCAAATTGGGAGGGTTAATTCGCGGATCAAAGTTTCCGAAAAGTCATATTTCACGAAAAAATTTCCGAAAACTTTAAATGGCCATATCTCGGCCAAATGAAGCCGGATCGAGGCCAAATTGGGAGGGTTAATTCGCGGATCAAAGTTTCCGAAAAGTCATATTTCACGAAAAAATTTCCGAAAACTTTAAATGGCCATATCTCGGCCAAATGAAGCCGGATCGAGGCCAAATTGGGAGGGTTAATTCGCGGAGTTCAATAGAATATAATGCCATCAAAGTTTCCGAAAAGTCATATTTCACGAAAAAACGTGATGTAATGGCCATAACCCCTTGCCATTTTGGTCAATTTGGGGTCATCTCTAAGAATGTACGTTTTTGGAAAATGGCAAACGAAAGTCGGGGTTCGATATGAGTTGAAAGAGGCATATCATTCCGAAATCGGACTCAAAGTTTACCCGAAAAGCATATTTCAATTAAAATTTCCGAAAACTTTAAATGGCCATATCTCGGCCAAATGAAGCCGGATCGAGGCCAAATTGGGAGGGTTAATTCGCGGATCAAAGTTTCCGAAAAGTCATATTTCACGAAAAAAATTTCCGAAAACTTTAAATGGCCATATCTCGGCCAAATGAAGCCGGATCGAGGCCAAATTGGGAGGGTTAATTCGCGGATCAAAGTTTCCGAAAAGTCATATTTCACGAAAAAATTTCCGAAAACTTTAAATGGCCATATCTCGGCCAAATGAAGCCGGATCGAGGCCAAATTGGGAGGGTTAATTCGCGGATCAAAGTTTCCGAAAAGTCATATTTCACGAAAAATTTCCGAAAACTTTAAATGGCCATATCTCGGCCAAATGAAGCCGGATCGAGGCCAAATTGGGAGGGTTAATTCGCGGATCAAAGTTTCCGAAAAGTCATATTTCACGAAAAAATTTCCGAAAACTTTAAATGGCCATATCTCGGCCAAATGAAGCCGGATCGAGGCCAAATTGGGAGGGTTAATTCGCGGATCAAAGTTTCCGAAAAGTCATATTTCACGAAAAAATTTCCGAAAACTTTAAATGGCCATATCTCGGCCAAATGAAGCCGGATCGAGGCCAAATTGGGAGGGTTAATTCGCGGATAAGTTAATAGAATATAATGCCATCAAAGTTTCCGAAAAGTCATATTTCACGAAAATCGTGATGTCGAAATGAAGCCCGTGGCCAATTTGGGGTCAATTTGGGTCAAAGTCTCTAAGAATGTACGTATTTCGAAAAGATGGAAAACTGAAAGTCGGGCCGTTCTCGGCCAATTGAAGCCGGACGAGGCCAAATTCCGAGGGAATCGGACTCAAAGTTTACCCGAAAGTCATATTTCACATTAAAATTTCCGAAAACTTTAAATGGCCATATCTCGGCCAAATGAAGCCGGATCGAGGCCAAATTGGGAGGGTTAATTCGCGGATCAAAGTTTCCGAAAAGTCATATTTCACGAAAAAATTTCCGAAAACTTTAAATGGCCATATCTCGGCCAAATGAAGCCGGATCGAGGCCAAATTGGGAGGGTTAATTCGCGGATCAAAGTTTCCGAAAAGTCATATTTCACGAAAAATTTCCGAAAACTTTAAATGGCCATATCTCGGCCAAATGAAGCCGGATCGAGGCCAAATTGGGAGGGTTAATTCGCGGATCAAAGTTTCCGAAAAGTCATATTTCACGAAAAAATTTCCGAAAACTTTAAATGGCCATATCTCGGCCAAATGAAGCCGGATCGAGGCCAAATTGGGAGGGTTAATTCGCGGATCAAAGTTTCCGAAAAGTCATATTTCACGAAAAAATTTCCGAAAACTTTAAATGGCCATATCTCGGCCAAATGAAGCCGGATCGAGGCCAAATTGGGAGGGTTAATTCGCGGATCAAAGTTTCCGAAAAGTCATATTTCACGAAAAAATTTCCGAAAACTTTAAATGGCCATATCTCGGCCAAATGAAGCCGGATCGAGGCCAAATTGGGAGGGTTAATTCGCGGATCAAAGTTTCCGAAAAGTCATATTTCACGAAAAAATTTCCGAAAACTTTAAATGGCCATATCTCGGCCAAATGAAGCCGGATCGAGGCCAAATTGGGAGGGTTAATTCGCGGATCAAAGTTTCCGAAAAGTCATATTTCACGAAAAAATTTCCGAAAACTTTAAATGGCCATATCTCGGCCAAATGAAGCCGGATCGAGGCCAAATTGGGAGGGTTAATTCGCGGATCAAAGTTTCCGAAAAGTCATATTTCACGAAAAAATTTCCGAAAACTTTAAATGGCCATATCTCGGCCAAATGAAGCCGGATCGAGGCCAAATTGGGAGGGTTAATTCGCGGATCAAAGTTTCCGAAAAGTCATATTTCACGAAAAAATTTCCGAAAACTTTAAATGGCCATATCTCGGCCAAATGAAGCCGGATCGAGGCCAAATTGGGAGGGTTAATTCGCGGATCAAAGTTTCCGAAAAGTCATATTTCACGAAAAATTTCCGAAAACTTTAAATGGCCATATCTCGGCCAAATGAAGCCGGATCGAGGCCAAATTGGGAGGGTTAATTCGCGGATCAAAGTTTCCGAAAAGTCATATTTCACGAAAAAATTTCCGAAAACTTTAAATGGCCATATCTCGGCCAAATGAAGCCGGATCGAGGCCAAATTGGGAGGGTTAATTCGCGGATCAAAGTTTCCGAAAAGTCATATTTCACGAAAAAATTTCCGAAAACTTTAAATGGCCATATCTCGGCCAAATGAAGCCGGATCGAGGCCAAATTGGGAGGGTTAATTCGCGGATCAAAGTTTCCGAAAAGTCATATTTCACGAAAAAATTTCCGAAAACTTTAAATGGCCATATCTCGGCCAAATGAAGCCGGATCGAGGCCAAATTGGGAGGGTTAATTCGCGGATCAAAGTTTCCGAAAAGTCATATTTCACGAAAAAATTTCCGAAAACTTTAAATGGCCATATCTCGGCCAAATGAAGCCGGATCGAGGCCAAATTGGGAGGGTTAATTCGCGGATCAAAGTTTCCGAAAAGTCATATTTCACGAAAAAATTTCCGAAAACTTTAAATGGCCATATCTCGGCCAAATGAAGCCGGATCGAGGCCAAATTGGGAGGGTTAATTCGCGGATCAAAGTTTCCGAAAAGTCATATTTCACGAAAAAATTTCCGAAAACTTTAAATGGCCATATCTCGGCCAAATGAAGCCGGATCGAGGCCAAATTGGGAGGGTTAATTCGCGGATCAAAGTTTCCGAAAAGTCATATTTCACGAAAAAATTTCCGAAAACTTTAAATGGCCATATCTCGGCCAAATGAAGCCGGATCGAGGCCAAATTGGGAGGGTTAATTCGCGGATCAAAGTTTCCGAAAAGTCATATTTCACGAAAAAATTTCCGAAAACTTTAAATGGCCATATCTCGGCCAAATGAAGCCGGATCGAGGCCAAATTGGGAGGGTTAATTTGCGGATCAAAGTTTCCGAAAAGTCATATTTCACGAAAAAATTTCCGAAAACTTTAAATGGCCATATCTCGGCCAAATGAAGCCGGATCGAGGCCAAATTGGGAGGGTTAATCGCGGATCAAAGTTTCCGAAAAGTCATATTTCACGAAAAAATTTCCGAAAACTTTAAATGGCCATATCTCGGCCAAATGAAGCCGGATCGAGGCCAAATTGGGAGGGTTAATTCGCGGATCAAAGTTTCCGAAAAGTCATATTTCACGAAAAAATTTCCGAAAACTTTAAATGGCCATATCTCGGCCAAATGAAGCCGGATCGAGGCCAAATTGGGAGGGTTAATTGCGGATCAAAGTTTCCGAAAAGTCATATTTCACGAAAAAATTTCCGAAAACTTTAAATGGCCATATCTCGGCCAAATGAAGCCGGATCGAGGCCAAATTGGGAGGGTTAATTCGCGGATCAAAGTTTCCGAAAAGTCATATTTCACGAAAAAATTTCCGAAAACTTTAAATGGCCATATCTCGGCCAAATGAAGCCGGATCGAGGCCAAATTGGGAGGGTTAATTCGCGGATCAAAGTTTCCGAAAAGTCATATTTCACGAAAAAATTTCCGAAAACTTTAAATGGCCATATCTCGGCCAAATGAAGCCGGATCGAGGCCAAATTGGGAGGGTTAATTCGCGGATCAAAGTTTCCGAAAAGTCATATTTCACGAAAAAATTTCCGAAAACTTTAAATGGCCATATCTCGGCCAAATGAAGCCGGATCGAGGCCAAATTGGGAGGGTTAATTCGCGGATCAAAGTTTCCGAAAAGTCATATTTCACGAAAAAATTTCCGAAAACTTTAAATGGCCATATCTCGGCCAAATGAAGCCGGATCGAGGCCAAATTGGGAGGGTTAATTCGCGGATCAAAGTTTCCGAAAAGTCATATTTCACGAAAAAATTTCCGAAAACTTTAAATGGCCATATCTCGGCCAAATGAAGCCGGATCGAGGCCAAATTGGGAGGGTTAATTCGCGGATCAAAGTTTCCGAAAAGTCATATTTCACGAAAAAATTTCCGAAAACTTTAAATGGCCATATCTCGGCCAAATGAAGCCGGATCGAGGCCAAATTGGGAGGGTTAATTCGCGGATCAAAGTTTCCGAAAAGTCATATTTCACGAAAAAATTTCCGAAAACTTTAAATGGCCATATCTCGGCCAAATGAAGCCGGATCGAGGCCAAATTGGGAGGGTTAATTCGCGGATCAAAGTTTCCGAAAAGTCATATTTCACGAAAAAATTTCCGAAAACTTTAAATGGCCATATCTCGGCCAAATGAAGCCGGATCGAGGCCAAATTGGGAGGGTTAATTCGCGGATCAAAGTTTCCGAAAAGTCATATTTCACGAAAAAATTTCCGAAAACTTTAAATGGCCATATCTCGGCCAAATGAAGCCGGATCGAGGCCAAATTGGGAGGGTTAATTCGCGGATCAAAGTTTCCGAAAAGTCATATTTCACGAAAAATTTCCGAAAACTTTAAATGGCCATATCTCGGCCAAATGAAGCCGGATCGAGGCCAAATTGGGAGGGTTAATTCGCGGATCAAAGTTTCCGAAAAGTCATATTTCACGAAAAAATTTCCGAAAACTTTAAATGGCCATATCTCGGCCAAATGAAGCCGGATCGAGGCCAAATTGGGAGGGTTAATTCGCGGATCAAAGTTTCCGAAAAGTCATATTTCACGAAAAAATTTCCGAAAACTTTAAATGGCCATATCTCGGCCAAATGAAGCCGGATCGAGGCCAAATTGGGAGGGTTAATTCGCGGATCAAAGTTTCCGAAAAGTCATATTTCACGAAAAAATTTCCGAAAACTTTAAATGGCCATATCTCGGCCAAATGAAGCCGGATCGAGGCCAAATTGGGAGGGTTAATTCGCGGATCAAAGTTTCCGAAAAGTCATATTTCACGAAAAAATTTCCGAAAACTTTAAATGGCCATATCTCGGCCAAATGAAGCCGGATCGAGGCCAAATTGGGAGGGTTAATTCGCGGATCAAAGTTTCCGAAAAGTCATATTTCACGAAAAAATTTCCGAAAACTTTAAATGGCCATATCTCGGCCAAATGAAGCCGGATCGAGGCCAAATTGGGAGGGTTAATTCGCGGATCAAAGTTTCCGAAAAGTCATATTTCACGAAAAAATTTCCGAAAACTTTAAATGGCCATATCTCGGCCAAATGAAGCCGGATCGAGGCCAAATTGGGAGGGTTAATTCGCGGATCAAAGTTTCCGAAAAGTCATATTTCACGAAAAAATTTCCGAAAACTTTAAATGGCCATATCTCGGCCAAATGAAGCCGGATCGAGGCCAAATTGGGAGGGTTAATTCGCGGATCAAAGTTTCCGAAAAGTCATATTTCACGAAAAAATTTCCGAAAACTTTAAATGGCCATATCTCGGCCAAATGAAGCCGGATCGAGGCCAAATTGGGAGGGTTAATTCGCGGATCAAAGTTTCCGAAAAGTCATATTTCACGAAAAAATTTCCGAAAACTTTAAATGGCCATATCTCGGCCAAATGAAGCCGGATCGAGGCCAAATTGGGAGGGTTAATTCGCGGATCAAAGTTTCCGAAAAGTCATATTTCACGAAAAAATTTCCGAAAACTTTAAATGGCCATATCTCGGCCAAATGAAGCCGGATCGAGGCCAAATTGGGAGGGTTAATTCGCGGATCAAAGTTTCCGAAAAGTCATATTTCACGAAAAACGTGATGTAACCCCTTGCCATTTTGGTCAATTTGGTGAAAACTTTAAGAATGGCCATTTTTCGGCCAAATGAAGCCGGATCGAGGCCAAATTGGGAGGGTTAAATCTGCGGATCAAAGTTTCCGAAAAGTCATATTTCACGAAAAATTTCCGAAAACTTTAAATGGCCATATCTCGGCCAAATGAAGCCGGATCGAGGCCAAATTGGGAGGGTTAATTCGCGGATCAAAGTTTCCGAAAAGTCATATTTCACGAAAAAATTTCCGAAAACTTTAAATGGCCATATCTCGGCCAAATGAAGCCGGATCGAGGCCAAATTGGGAGGGTTAATTCGCGGATCAAAGTTTCCGAAAAGTCATATTTCACGAAAAAATTTCCGAAAACTTTAAATGGCCATATCTCGGCCAAATGAAGCCGGATCGAGGCCAAATTGGGAGGGTTAATTCGCGGATCAAAGTTTCCGAAAAGTCATATTTCACGAAAAAATTTCCGAAAACTTTAAATGGCCATATCTCGGCCAAATGAAGCCGGATCGAGGCCAAATTGGGAGGGTTAATTCGCGGATCAAAGTTTCCGAAAAGTCATATTTCACGAAAAAATTTCCGAAAACTTTAAATGGCCATATCTCGGCCAAATGAAGCCGGATCGAGGCCAAATTGGGAGGGTTAATTCGCGGATCAAAGTTTCCGAAAAGTCATATTTCACGAAAAAATTTCCGAAAACTTTAAATGGCCATATCTCGGCCAAATGAAGCCGGATCGAGGCCAAATTGGGAGGGTTAATTTCGCGGATCAAAGTTTCCGAAAAGTCATATTTCACGAAAAAATTTCCGAAAACTTTAAATGGCCATATCTCGGCCAAATGAAGCCGGATCGAGGCCAAATTGGGAGGGTTAATTCGCGGATCAAAGTTTCCGAAAAGTCATATTTCACGAAAAAATTTCCGAAAACTTTAAATGGCCATATCTCGGCCAAATGAAGCCGGATCGAGGCCAAATTGGGAGGGTTAATTCGCGGATCAAAGTTTCCGAAAAGTCATATTTCACGAAAAAATTTCCGAAAACTTTAAATGGCCATATCTCGGCCAAATGAAGCCGGATCGAGGCCAAATTGGGAGGGTTAATTCGCGGATCAAAGTTTCCGAAAAGTCATATTTCACGAAAAAATTTCCGAAAACTTTAAATGGCCATATCTCGGCCAAATGAAGCCGGATCGAGGCCAAATTGGGAGGGTTAATTCGCGGATCAAAGTTTCCGAAAAGTCATATTTCACGAAAAATTTCCGAAAACTTTAAATGGCCATATCTCGGCCAAATGAAGCCGGATCGAGGCCAAATTGGGAGGGTTAATTCGCGGATCAAAGTTTCCGAAAAGTCATATTTCACGAAAAAATTTCCGAAAACTTTAAATGGCCATATCTCGGCCAAATGAAGCCGGATCGAGGCCAAATTGGGAGGGTTAATTCGCGGATCAAAGTTTCCGAAAAGTCATATTTCACGAAAAAATTTCCGAAAACTTTAAATGGCCATATCTCGGCCAAATGAAGCCGGATCGAGGCCAAATTGGGAGGGTTAATTCGCGGATCAAAGTTTCCGAAAAGTCATATTTCACGAAAAATTTCCGAAAACTTTAAATGGCCATATCTCGGCCAAATGAAGCCGGATCGAGGCCAAATTGGGAGGGTTAATTCGCGGATCAAAGTTTCCGAAAAGTCATATTTCACGAAAAAATTTCCGAAAACTTTAAATGGCCATATCTCGGCCAAATGAAGCCGGATCGAGGCCAAATTGGGAGGGTTAATTCGCGGATCAAAGTTTCCGAAAAGTCATATTTCACGAAAAAATTTCCGAAAACTTTAAATGGCCATATCTCGGCCAAATGAAGCCGGATCGAGGCCAAATTGGGAGGGTTAATTCGCGGATCAAAGTTTCCGAAAAGTCATATTTCACGAAAAAATTTCCGAAAACTTTAAATGGCCATATCTCGGCCAAATGAAGCCGGATCGAGGCCAAATTGGGAGGGTTAATTCGCGGATCAAAGTTTCCGAAAAGTCATATTTCACGAAAAATTTCCGAAAACTTTAAATGGCCATATCTCGGCCAAATGAAGCCGGATCGAGGCCAAATTGGGAGGGTTAATTCGCGGATCAAAGTTTCCGAAAAGTCATATTTCACGAAAAAATTTCCGAAAACTTTAAATGGCCATATCTCGGCCAAATGAAGCCGGATCGAGGCCAAATTGGGAGGGTTAATTTCCGGATCAAAGTTTCCGAAAAGTCGGGGTCCGTATCTCGAATGAAGCCGGTCGAGGCCAAATAGGGTTAATTTGGATCAAATTTCCGAAAAGTCATATTTCACGAAAAATCGAAACTTTAAATGGCCATATTCGGCCAAAGATCGAGGCCAATTGTAATTTCAAATTTCCGAAAAGATATTTCACGAAATATTTCCGAAAATTTGAAAATTTCCGAAAACTTTAAATGGCCATATCTTCGGCCAAATGAAGCCGGATCGAGGCCAAATTGGGAGGGTTAATTCGCGGATCAAAGTTTCCGAAAAGTCATATTTCACGAAAAAATTTCCGAAAACTTTAAATGGCCATATCTCGGCCAAATGAAGCCGGATCGAGGCCAAATTGGGAGGGTTAATTCGCGGATCAAAGTTTCCGAAAAGTCATATTTCACGAAAAAATTTCCGAAAACTTTAAATGGCCATATCTCGGCCAAATGAAGCCGGATCGAGGCCAAATTGGGAGGGTTAATTCGCGGATCAAAGTTTCCGAAAAGTCATATTTCACGAAAAACGTGATGTAACCCCTTGCCATTTTGGTCAATTTGGGTCATCTCTAAGAATGTACGTTTTTGGATGGCAAACGAAAGTCGGGGTCCGTCAAGTAGAAAGAGGTACATCACTTCGAATTCGGACTGTATTTACCCGAGATATATCAATTTGAAAATTTCCGAAAACTTTAAATGGCCATATCTCGGCCAAATGAAGCCGGATCGAGGCCAAATTGGGAGGGTTAATTCGCGGATCAAAGTTTCCGAAAAGTCATATTTCACGAAAAAATTTCCGAAAACTTTAAATGGCCATATCTCGGCCAAATGAAGCCGGATCGAGGCCAAATTGGGAGGGTTAATTCGCGGATCAAAGTTTCCGAAAAGTCATATTTCACGAAAAAATTTCCGAAAACTTTAAATGGCCATATCTCGGCCAAATGAAGCCGGATCGAGGCCAAATTGGGAGGGTTAATTCGCGGATCAAAGTTTCCGAAAAGTCATATTTCACGAAAAAATTTCCGAAAACTTTAAATGGCCATATCTCGGCCAAATGAAGCCGGATCGAGGCCAAATTGGGAGGGTTAATTCGCGGATCAAAGTTTCCGAAAAGTCATATTTCACGAAAAAATTTCCGAAAACTTTAAATGGCCATATCTCGGCCAAATGAAGCCGGATCGAGGCCAAATTGGGAGGGTTAATTCGCGGATCAAAGTTTCCGAAAAGTCATATTTCACGAAAAAATTTCCGAAAACTTTAAATGGCCATATCTCGGCCAAATGAAGCCGGATCGAGGCCAAATTGGGAGGGTTAATTCGCGGATCAAAGTTTCCGAAAAGTCATATTTCACGAAAAACGTGATGTAACCCCTTGCCATTTTGGTCAATTTGGGTCATCTCTAAGAATGTACGTTTTTGGATGGCAAACGAAAGTCGGGGTCCGTACGAGTAGAAAGAGGTACATCACTTCGAATTCGGACTGTATTTACCCGAGATATATCAATTTGAAAATTTCCGAAAACTTTAAATGGCCATATCTCGGCCAAATGAAGCCGGATCGAGGCCAAATTGGGAGGGTTAATTCGCGGATCAAAGTTTCCGAAAAGTCATATTTCACGAAAAAATTTCCGAAAACTTTAAATGGCCATATCTCGGCCAAATGAAGCCGGATCGAGGCCAAATTGGGAGGGTTAATTCGCGGATCAAAGTTTCCGAAAAGTCATATTTCACGAAAAAATTTCCGAAAACTTTAAATGGCCATATCTCGGCCAAATGAAGCCGGATCGAGGCCAAATTGGGAGGGTTAATTCGCGGATCAAAGTTTCCGAAAAGTCATATTTCACGAAAAAATTTCCGAAAACTTTAAATGGCCATATCTCGGCCAAATGAAGCCGGATCGAGGCCAAATTGGGAGGGTTAATTCGCGGATCAAAGTTTCCGAAAAGTCATATTTCACGAAAAAATTTCCGAAAACTTTAAATGGCCATATCTCGGCCAAATGAAGCCGGATCGAGGCCAAATTGGGAGGGTTAATTCGCGGATCAAAGTTTCCGAAAAGTCATATTTCACGAAAAAATTTTCGAAAACTTTAAATGGCCATATCTCGGCCAAATGAAGCCGGATCGAGGCCAAATTGGGAGGGTTAATTCGCGGATCAAAGTTTCCGAAAAGTCATATTTCACGAAAAACGTGATGTAACCCCTTGCCATTTTGGTCAATTTGGGTCATCTCTAAGAATGTACGTTTTTGGATGGCAAACGAAAGTCGGGGTCCGTACGAGTAGAAAGAGGTACATCACTTCGAATTCGGACTGTATTTACCCGAGATATATCAATTTGAAAATTTCCGAAAACTTTAAATGGCCATATCTCGGCCAAATGAAGCCGGATCGAGGCCAAATTGGGAGGGTTAATTCGCGGATCAAAGTTTCCGAAAAGTCATATTTCACGAAAAAATTTCCGAAAACTTTAAATGGCCATATCTCGGCCAAATGAAGCCGGATCGAGGCCAAATTGGGAGGGTTAATTCGCGGATCAAAGTTTCCGAAAAGTCATATTTCACGAAAAATTTCCGAAAACTTTAAATGGCCATATCTCGGCCAAATGAAGCCGGATCGAGGCCAAATTGGGAGGGTTAATTCGCGGATCAAAGTTTCCGAAAAGTCATATTTCACGAAAAAATTTCCGAAAACTTTAAATGGCCATATCTCGGCCAAATGAAGCCGGATCGAGGCCAAATTGGGAGGGTTAATTCGCGGATCAAAGTTTCCGAAAAGTCATATTTCACGAAAAACGTGATGTAACCCCTTGCCATTTTGGTCAATTTGGGTCATCTCTAAGAATGTACGTTTTTGGATGGCAAACGAAAGTCGGGGTCCGTACGAGTAGAAAGAGGTACATCACTTCGAATTCGGACTGTATTTACCCGAGATATATCAATTTGAAAATTTCCGAAAACTTTAAATGGCCATATCTCGGCCAAATGAAGCCGGATCGAGGCCAAATTGGGAGGGTTAATTCGCGGATCAAAGTTTCCGAAAAGTCATATTTCACGAAAAAATTTCCGAAAACTTTAAATGGCCATATCTCGGCCAAATGAAGCCGGATCGAGGCCAAATTGGGAGGGTTAATTCGCGGATCAAAGTTTCCGAAAAGTCATATTTCACGAAAAATTTTCCGAAAACTTTAAATGGCCATATCTCGGCCAAATGAAGCCGGATCGACGCCAAATTGGGAGGGTTAATTCGCGGATCAAAGTTTCCGAAAAGTCATATTTCACGAAAAAATTTCCGAAAACTTTAAATGGCCATATCTCGGCCAAATGAAGCCGGATCGAGGCCAAATTGGGAGGGTTAATTCGCGGATCAAAGTTTCCGAAAAGTCATATTTCACGAAAAACGTGATGTAACCCCTTGCCATTTTGGTCAATTTGGGTCATCTCTAAGAATGTACGTTTTTGGATGGCAAACGAAAGTCGGGGTCCGTACGAGTAGAAAGAGGTACATCACTTCGAATTCGGACTGTATTTACCCGAGATATATCAATTTGAAAATTTCCGAAAACTTTAAATGGCCATATCTCGGCCAAATGAAGCCGGATCGAGGCCAAATTGGGAGGGTTAATTCGCGGATCAAAGTTTCCGAAAAGTCATATTTCACGAAAAAATTTCCGAAAAACTATTTAACCCATGGCCATTTTGGTCAATTTGGGTCATCTCTAAGAATGTACGTTTTGGTGGCCAAACGAAAGGGAGGGTTAATTCGAGCGGATCAAAGTTTCCGAAAAGTCATATTTCACGATATATAATTTGAAAATTTCCGAAAACTTTAAATGGCCATATCTCGGCCAAATGAAGCCGGATCGAGGCCAAATTGGGAGGGTTAATTCGCGGATCAAAGTTTCCGAAAAGTCATATTTCACGAAAAAATTTCCGAAAACTTTAAATGGCCATATCTCGGCCAAATGAAGCCGGATCGAGGCCAAATTGGGAGGGTTAATTCTCGGATCAAAGTTTCCGAAAAGTCATATTTCACGAAAAAATTTCCGAAAACTTTAAATGGCCATATCTCGGCCAAATGAAGCCGGATCGAGGCCAAATTGGGAGGGTTAATTCGCGGATCAAAGTTTCCGAAAAGTCATATTTCACGAAAAACGTGATGTAACCCCTTGCCATTTTGGTCAATTTGGGTCATCTCTAAGAATGTACGTTTTTGGATGGCAAACGAAAGTCGGGGTCCGTACGAGTAGAAAGAGGTACATCACTTCGAATTCGGACTGTATTTACCCGAGATATATCAATTTGAAAATTTCCGAAAACTTTAAATGGCCATATCTCGGCCAAATGAAGCCGGATCGAGGCCAAATTGGGAGGGTTAATTCGCGGATCAAAGTTTCCGAAAAGTCATATTTCACGAAAAAATTTCCGAAAACTTTAAATGGCCATATCTCGGCCAATGAAGTATGGCCAAATGAAGCCGGATCGAGGCCAAATTGGGAGGGTTAATTCGCGGATCAAAGTTTCCGAAAAGTCATATTTCACGAAAAACGTGATGTAACCCCTTGCCATTTTGGTCAATTTGGGTCATCTCTAAGAATGTACGTTTTTGGATGGCAAACGAAAGTCGGGGTCCGTACGAGTAGAAAGAGGTACATCACTTCGAATTCGGACTGTATTTACCCGAGATATATCAATTTGAAAATTTCCGAAAACTTTAAATGGCCATATCTCGGCCAAATGAAGCCGGATCGAGGCCAAATTGGGAGGGTTAATTCGCGGATCAAAGTTTCCGAAAAGTCATATTTCACGAAAAATTTCCGAAAACTTTAAATGGCCATATCTCGGCCAAATGAAGCCGGATCGAGGCCAAATTGGGAGGGTTAATTCGCGGATCAAAGTTTCCGAAAAGTCATATTTCACGAAAAATTTATTCGAAAACTTTAAATGGCCATATCTCGGCCAAATGAAGCCGGATCGAGGCCAAATTGGGAGGGTTAATTCGCGGATCAAAGTTTCCGAAAAGTCATATTTCACGAAAAAATTTCCGAAAACTTTAAATGGCCATATCTCGGCCAAATGAAGCCGGATCGAGGCCAAATTGGGAGGGTTAATTCGCGGATCAAAGTTTCCGAAAAGTCATATTTCACGAAAAACGTGATGTAACCCCTTGCCATTTTGGTCAATTTGGGTCATCTCTAAGAATGTACGTTTTTGGATGGCAAACGAAAGTCGGGGTCCGTACGAGTAGAAAGAGGTACATCACTTCGAATTCGGACTGTATTTACCCGAGATATATCAATTTGAAAATTTCCGAAAACTTTAAATGGCCATATCTCGGCCAAATGAAGCCGGATCGAGGCCAAATTGGGAGGGTTAATTCGCGGATCAAAGTTTCCGAAAAGTCATATTTCACGAAAAAATTTCCGAAAACTTTAAATGGCCATATCTCGGCCAAATGAAGCCGGATCGAGGCCAAATTGGGAGGGTTAATTCGCGGATCAAAGTTTCCGAAAAGTCATATTTCACGAAAAACGTGATGTAACCCCTTGCCATTTTGGTCAATTTGGGTCATCTCTAAGAATGTACGTTTTTGGATGGCAAACGAAAGTCGGGGTCCGTACGAGTAGAAAGAGGTACATCACTTCGAATTCGGACTGTATTTACCCGAGATATATCAATTTGAAAATTTCCGAAAACTTTAAATGGCCATATCTCGGCCAAATGAAGCCGGATCGAGGCCAAATTGGGAGGGTTAATTCGCGGATCAAAGTTTCCGAAAAGTCATATTTCCCGAAAAAATTTCCGAAAACTTTAAATGGCCATATCTCGGCCAAATGAAGCCGGATCGAGGCCAAATTGGGAGGGTTAATTCGCGGATCAAAGTTTCCGAAAAGTCATATTTCACGAAAAATTTCCGAAAACTTTAAATGGCCATATCTCGGCCAAATGAAGCCGGATCGAGGCCAAATTGGGAGGGTTAATTCGCGGATCAAAGTTTCCGAAAAGTCATATTTCACGAAAAAATTTCCGAAAACTTTAAATGGCCATATCTCGGCCAAATGAAGCCGGATCGAGGCCAAATTGGGAGGGTTAATTCGCGGATCAAAGTTTCCGAAAAGTCATATTTCACGAAAAAATTTCCGAAAACTTTAAATGGCCATATCTCGGCCAAATGAAGCCGGATCGAGGCCAAATTGGGAGGGTTAATTCGCGGATCAAAGTTTCCGAAAAGTCATATTTCACGAAAAACGTGATGTAACCCCTTGCCATTTTGGTCAATTTGGGTCATCTCTAAGAATGTACGTTTTTGGATGGCAAACGAAAGTCGGGGTCCGTACGAGTAGAAAGAGGTACATCACTTCGAATTCGGACTGTATTTACCCGAGATATATCAATTTGAAAATTTCCGAAAACTTTAAATGGCCATATCTCGGCCAAATGAAGCCGGATCGAGGCCAAATTGGGAGGGTTAATTCGCGGATCAAAGTTTCCGAAAAGTCATATTTCACAAAAAAATTTCCGAAAACTTTAAATGGCCATATCTTCGGCCAAATGAAGCCGGATCGAGGCCAAATTGGGAGGGTTAATTCGCGGATCAAAGTTTCCGAAAAGTCATATTTCACGAAAAAATTTCCGAAAACTTTAAATGGCCATATCTCGGCCAAATGAAGCCGGATCGAGGCCAAATTGGGAGGGTTAATTCGCGGATCAAAGTTTCCGAAAAGTCATATTTCACGAAAAAATTTCCGAAAACTTTAAATGGCCATATCTCGGCCAAATGAAGCCGGATCGAGGCCAAATTGGGAGGGTTAATTCGCGGATCAAAGTTTCCGAAAAGTCATATTTCACGAAAAAATTTCCGAAAACTTTAAATGGCCATATCTCGGCCAAATGAAGCCGGATCGAGGCCAAATTGGGAGGGTTAATTCGCGGATCAAAGTTTCCGAAAAGTCATATTTCACGAAAAACGTGATGTAACCCCTTGCCATTTTGGTCAATTTGGGTCATCTCTAAGAATGTACGTTTTTGGATGGCAAACGAAAGTCGGGGTCCGTACGAGTAGAAAGAGGTACATCACTTCGAATTCGGACTGTATTTACCCGAGATATATCAATTTGAAAATTTCCGAAAACTTTAAATGGCCATATCTCGGCCAAATGAAGCCGGATCGAGGCCAAATTGGGAGGGTTAATTCGCGGATCAAAGTTTCCGAAAAGTCATATTTCACGAAAAAATTTCCGAAAACTTTAAATGGCCATATCTCGGCCAAATGAAGCCGGATCGAGGCCAAATTGGGAGGGTTAATTCGCGGATCAAAGTTTCCGAAAAGTCATATTTCACGAAAAAATTTCCGAAAACTTTAAATGGCCATATCTCGGCCAAATGAAGCCGGATCGAGGCCAAATTGGGAGGGTTAATTCGCGGATCAAAGTTTCCGAAAAGTCATATTTCACGAAAAACGTGATGTAACCCCTTGCCATTTTGGTCAATTTGGGTCATCTCTAAGAATGTACGTTTTTGGATGGCAAACGAAAGTCGGGGTCCGTACGAGTAGAAAGAGGTACATCACTTCCGAATTCGGACTGTATTTACCCGAGATATATCAATTTGAAAATTTCCGAAAACTTTAAATGGCCATATCTCGGCCAAATGAAGCCGGATCGAGGCCAAATTGGGAGGGTTAATTCGCGGATCAAAGTTTCCGAAAAGTCATATTTCACGAAAAAATTTCCGAAAACTTTAAATGGCCATATCTCGGCCAAATGAAGCCGGATCGAGGCCAAATTGGGAGGGTTAATTCGCGGATCAAAGTTTTCGAAAGTCGGATCAAAGTTTCCGAAAAGTCATATTTCACGAAAAAATTTCCGAAAACTTTAAATGGCCATATCTCGGCCAAATGAAGCCGGATCGAGGCCAAATTGGGAGGGTTAATTCGCGGATCAAAGTTTCCGAAAAGTCATATTTCACGAAAAAATTTCCGAAAACTTTAAATGGCCATATCTCGGCCAAACGAAAGTGGTCCGGATAGCGAGGCCAAATTGGGAGGGTTAATTCGCGGATCAAAGTTTCCGAAAAAACATATTTCACGAAAAAATTTCCGAAAACTTTAAATGGCCATATCTCGGCCAAATGAAGCCGGATCGAGGCCAAATTGGGAGGGTTAATTCGCGGATCAAAGTTTCCGAAAAGTCATATTTCACGAAAAAATTTCCGAAAACTTTAAATGGCCATATCTCGGCCAAATGAAGCCGGATCGAGGCCAAATTGGGAGGGTTAATTCGCGGATCAAAGTTTCCGAAAAGTCATATTTCACGAAAAAATTTCCGAAAACTTTAAATGGCCATATCTCGGCCAAATGAAGCCGGATCGAGGCCAAATTGGGAGGGTTAATTCGCGGATCAAAGTTTCCGAAAAGTCATATTTCACGAAAAACGTGATGTAACCCCTTGCCATTTTGGTCAATTTGGGTCATCTCTAAGAATGTACGTTTTTGGATGGCAAACGAAAGTCGGGGTCCGTACGAGTAGAAAGAGGTACATCACTCCGAATTCGGACTGTATTTACCCGAGATATATCAATTTGAAAATTTCCGAAAACTTTAAATGGCCATATCTCGGCCAAATGAAGCCGGATCGAGGCCAAATTGGGAGGGTTAATTCGCGGATCAAAGTTTCCGAAAAGTCATATTTCACGAAAAAATTTCCGAAAACTTTAAATGGCCATATCTCGGCCAAATGAAGCCGGATCGAGGCCAAATTGGGAGGGTTAATTCGCGGATCAAAGTTTCCGAAAAGTCATATTTCACGAAAAACGTGATGTAACCCCTTGCCATTTTGGTCAATTTGGGTCATCTCTAAGAATGTACGTTTTTGGATGGCAAACGAAAGTCGGGGTCCGTACGAGTAGAAAGAGGTACATCACTTCGAATTCGGACTGTATTTACCCGAGATATATCAATTTGAAAATTTCCGAAAACTTTAAATGGCCATATCTCGGCCAAATGAAGCCGGATCGAGGCCAAATTGGGAGGGTTAATTCGCGGATCAAAGTTTCCGAAAAGTCATATTTCACGAAAAAATTTCCGAAAACTTTAAATGGCCATATCTCGACCAAATGAAGCCGGATCGAGGCCAAATTGGGAGGGTTAATTCGCGGATCAAAGTTTCCGAAAAGTCATATTTCACGAAAAAATTTCCGAAAACTTTAAATGGCCATATCTCGGCCAAATGAAGCCGGATCGAGGCCAAATTGGGAGGGTTAATTCGCGGATCAAAGTTTCCGAAAAGTCATATTTCACGAAAAAATTTCCGAAAACTTTAAATGGCCATATCTCGGCCAAATGAAGCCGGATCGAGGCCAAATTGGGAGGGTTAATTCGCGGATCAAAGTTTCCGAAAAGTCATATTTCACGAAAAACGTGATGTAACCCCTTGCCATTTTGGTCAATTTGGGTCATCTCTAAGAATGTACGTTTTTGGATGGCAAACGAAAGTCGGGGTCCGTACGAGTAGAAAGAGGTACATCACTTCGAATTCGGACTGTATTTACCCGAGATATATCAATTTGAAAATTTCCGAAAACTTTAAATGGCCATATCTCGGCCAAATGAAGCCGGATCGAGGCCAAATTGGGAGGGTTAATTCGCGGATCAAAGTTTCCGAAAAGTCATATTTCACGAAAAAATTTCCGAAAACTTTAAATGGCCATATCTCGGCCAAATGAAGCCGAATCGAGGCCAAATTGGGAGGGTTAATTCGCGGATCAAAGTTTCCGAAAAGTCATATTTCACGAAAAAATTTCCGAAAACTTTAAATGGCCATATCTCGGCCAAATGAAGCCGGATCGAGGCCAAATTGGGAGGGTTAATTCGCGGATCAAAGTTTCCGAAAAGTCATATTTCACGAAAAACGTGATGTAACCCCTTGCCATTTTGGTCAATTTGGGTCATCTCTAAGAATGTACGTTTTTGGATGGCAAACGAAAGTCGGGGTCCGTACGAGTAGAAAGAGGTACATCACTTCGAATTCGGACTGTATTTACCCGAGATATATCAATTTGAAAATTTCCGAAAACTTTAAATGGCCATATCTCGGCCAAATGAAGCCGGATCGAGGCCAAATTGGGAGGGTTAATTCGCGGATCAAAGTTTCCGAAAAGTCATATTTCACGAAAAAATTTCCGAAAACTTTAAATGGCCATATCTCGGCCAAATGAAGCCGGATCGAGGCCAAATTGGGAGGGTTAATTCGCGGATCAAAGTTTCCGAAAAGTCATATTTCACGAAAAAATTTCCGAAAACTTTAAATGGCCATATCTCGGCCAAATGAAGCCGGATCGAGGCCAAATTGGGAGGGTTAATTCGCGGATCAAAGTTTCCGAAAAGTCATATTTACAAAACATTTTGGTCAATTTGGGTCATCTCTAAGAATGTACGTTTTTGGATGGCAAACGAAAGTCGGGGTCCGTACGAGTAGAAAGAGGTACATCACTTCGAATTCGGACTGTATTTACCCGAGATATATCAATTTGAAAATTTCCGAAAACTTTAAATGGCCATATCTCGGCCAAATGAAGCCGGATCGAGGCCAAATTGGGAGGGTTAATTCGCGGATCAAAGTTTCCGAAAAGTCATATTTCACGAAAAAATTTCCGAAAACTTTAAATGGCCATATCTCGGCCAAATGAAGCCGGATCGAGGCCAAATTGGGAGGGTTAATTCGCGGATCAAAGTTTCCGAAAAGTCATATTTCACGAAAAAATTTCCGAAAACTTTAAATGGCCATATCTCGGCCAAATGAAGCCGGATCGAGGCCAAATTGGGAGGGTTAATTCGCGGATCAAAGTTTCCGAAAAGTCATATTTCACGAAAAACGTGATGTAACCCCTTGCCATTTTGGTCAATTTGGGTCATCTCTAAGAATGTACGTTTTTGGATGGCAAACGAAAGTCGGGGTCCGTACGAGTAGAAAGAGGTACATCACTTCGAATTCGGACTGTATTTACCCGAGATATATCAATTTGAAAATTTCCGAAAACTTTAAATGGCCATATCTCGGCCAAATGAAGCCGGATCGAGGCCAAATTGGGAGGGTTAATTCGCGGATCAAAGTTTCCGAAAAGTCATATTTCACGAAAAAATTTCCGAAAACTTTAAATGGCCATATCTCGGCCAAATGAAGCCGGATCGAGGCCAAATTGGGAGGGTTAATTCGCGGATCAAAGTTTCCGAAAAGTCATATTTCACGAAAAAATTTCCGAAAACTTTAAATGGCCATATCTCGGCCAAATGAAGCCGGATCGAGGCCAAATTGGTGAAAAATTTCGAACTTTAATGGCCTATCTCGGCAAATGAGCCGGATCGAGGCCAAATTGGGAGGGTTAATTCGCGGATCAAAGTTTCCGAAAAGTCATATTTCACGAAAAACGTGATGTAACCCCTTGCCATTTTGGTCAATTTGGGTCATCTCTAAGAATGTACGTTTTTGGATGGCAAACGAAAGTCGGGGTCCGTACGAGTAGAAAGAGGTACATCACTTCGAATTCGGACTGTATTTACCCGAGATATATCAATTTGAAAATTTCCGAAAACTTTAAATGGCCATATCTCGGCCAAATGAAGCCGGATCGAGGCCAAATTGGGAGGGTTAATTCGCGGATCAAAGTTTCCGAAAAGTCATATTTCACGAAAAAATTTCCGAAAACTTTAAATGGCCATATCTCGGCCAAATGAAGCCGGATCGAGGCCAAATTGGGAGGGTTAATTCGCGGATCAAAGTTTCCGAAAAGTCATATTTCACGAAAAAATTTCCGAAAACTTTAAATGGCCATATCTCGGCCAAATGAAGCCGGATCGAGGCCAAATTGGGAGGGTTAATTCGCGGATCAAAGTTTCCGAAAAGTCATATTTCACGAAAAAATTTCCGAAAACTTTAAATGGCCATATCTCGGCCAAATGAAGCCGGATCGAGGCCAAATTGGGAGGGTTAATTCGCGGATCAAAGTTTCCGAAAAGTCATATTTCACGAAAAAATTTCCGAAAACTTTAAATGGCCATATCTCGGCCAAATGAAGCCGGATCGAGGCCAAATTGGGAGGGTTAATTCGCGGATCAAAGTTTCCGAAAAGTCATATTTCACGAAAAACGTGATGTAACCCCTTGCCATTTTGGTCAATTTGGGTCATCTCTAAGAATGTACGTTTTTGGATGGCAAACGAAAGTCGGGGTCCGTACGAGTAGAAAGAGGTACATCACTTCGAATTCGGACTGTATTTACCCGAGATATATCAATTTGAAAATTTCCGAAAACTTTAAATGGCCATATCTCGGCCAAATGAAGCCGGATCGAGGCCAAATTGGGAGGGTTAATTCGCGGATCAAAGTTTCCGAAAAGTCATATTTCACGAAAAAATTTCCGAAAACTTTAAATGGCCATATCTCGGCCAAATGAAGCCGGATCGAGGCCAAATTGGGAGGGTTAATTCGCGGATCAAAGTTTCCGAAAAGTCATATTTCACGAAAAAATTTCCGAAAACTTTAAATGGCCATATCTCGGCCAAATGAAGCCGGATCGAGGCCAAATTGGGAGGGTTAATTCGCGGATCAAAGTTTCCGAAAAGTCATATTTCACGAAAAACGTGATGTAACCCCTTGCCATTTTGGTCAATTTGGGTCATCTCTAAGAATGTACGTTTTTGGATGGCAAACGAAAGTCGGGGTCCGTACGAGTAGAAAGAGGTACATCACTCCGAATTCGGACTGTATTTACCCGAGATATATCAATTTGAAAATTTCCGAAAACTTTAAATGGCCATATCTCGGCCAAATGAAGCCGGATCGAGGCCAAATTGGGAGGGTTAATTCGCGGATCAAAGTTTCCGAAAAGTCATATTTCACGAAAAAAATTTCCGAAAACTTTAAATGGCCATATCTCGGCCAAATGAAGCCGGATCGAGGCCAAATTGGGAGGGTTAATTCGCGGATCAAAGTTTCCGAAAAGTCATATTTCACGAAAAAATTTCCGAAAACTTTAAATGGCCATATCTCGGCCAAATGAAGCCGGATCGAGGCCAAATTGGGAGGGTTAATTCGCGGATCAAAGTTTCCGAAAAGTCATATTTCACGAAAAAATTTCCGAAAACTTTAAATGGCCATATCTCGGCCAAATGAAGCCGGATCGAGGCCAAATTGGGAGGGTTAATTCGCGGATCAAAGTTTCCGAAAAGTCATATTTCACGAAAAAATTTCCGAAAACTTTAAATGGCCATATCTCGGCCAAATGAAGCCGGATCGAGGCCAAATTGGGAGGGTTAATTCGCGGATCAAAGTTTCCGAAAAGTCATATTTCACGAAAAAATTTCCGAAAACTTTAAATGGCCATATCTCGGCCAAATGAAGCCGGATCGAGGCCAAATTGGGAGGGTTAATTCGCGGATCAAAGTTTCCGAAAAGTCATATTTCACGAAAAACGTGATGTAACCCCTTGCCATTTTGGTCAATTTGGGTCATCTCTAAGAATGTACGTTTTTGGATGGCAAACGAAAGTCGGGGTCCGTACGAGTAGAAAGAGGTACATCACTTCGAATTCGGACTGTATTTACCCGAGATATATCAATTTGAAAATTTCCGAAAACTTTAAATGGCCATATCTCGGCCAAATGAAGCCGGATCGAGGCCAAATTGGGAGGGTTAATTCGCGGATCAAAGTTTCCGAAAAGTCATATTTCACGAAAAAATTTCCGAAAACTTTAAATGGCCATATCTCGGCCAAATGAAGCCGGATCGAGGCCAAATTGGGAGGGTTAATTCGCGGATCAAAGTTTCCGAAAAGTCATATTTCACGAAAAAATTTCCGAAAACTTTAAATGGCCATATCTCGGCCAAATGAAGCCGGATCGAGGCCAAATTGGGAGGGTTAATTCGCGGATCAAAGTTTCCGAAAAGTCATATTTCACGAAAAAACGAATGTATCCCCTTGCCATAATTGGTCAATTTGGTCGAAAATCTTTAGAATGGCCATTTCTCGGCCAAATGAAGCCGGATCGAGGCCAAATTGGGAGGGTTAATTCGCGGATCAAAGTTTCCGAAAAGTCATATTTCACGAAAAAATTTCCGAAAACTTTAAATGGCCATATCTCGGCCAAATGAAGCCGGATCGAGGCCAAATTGGGAGGGTTAATTCGCGGATCAAAGTTTCCGAAAAGTCATATTTCACGAAAAAAATTTCCGAAAACTTTAAATGGCCATATCTCGGCCAAATGAAGCCGGATCGAGGCCAAATTGGGAGGGTTAATTCGCGGATCAAAGTTTCCGAAAAGTCATATTTCACGAAAAAATTTCCGAAAACTTTAAATGGCCATATCTCGGCCAAATGAAGCCGGATCGAGGCCAAATTGGGAGGGTTAATTCGCGGATCAAAGTTTCCGAAAAGTCATATTTCACGAAAAAATTTCCGAAAACTTTAAATGGCCATATCTCGGCCAAATGAAGCCGGATCGAGGCCAAATTGGGAGGGTTAATTCGCGGATCAAAGTTTCCGAAAAGTCATATTTCACGAAAAAATTTCCGAAAACTTTAAATGGCCATATCTCGGCCAAATGAAGCCGGATCGAGGCCAAATTGGGAGGGTTAATTCGCGGATCAAAGTTTCCGAAAAGTCATATTTCACGAAAAACGTGATGTAACCCCTTGCCATTTTGGTCAATTTGGGTCATCTCTAAGAATGTACGTTTTTGGATGGCAAACGAAAGTCGGGGTCCGTACGAGTAGAAAGAGGTACATCACTTCGAATTCGGACTGTATTTACCCGAGATATATCAATTTGAAAATTTCCGAAAACTTTAAATGGCCATATCTCGGCCAAATGAAGCCGGATCGAGGCCAAATTGGGAGGGTTAATTCGCGGATCAAAGTTTCCGAAAAGTCATATTTCACGAAAAAATTTCCGAAAACTTTAAATGGCCATATCTCGGCCAAATGAAGCCGGATCGAGGCCAAATTGGGAGGGTTAATTCGCGGATCAAAGTTTCCGAAAAGTCATATTTCACGAAAAAATTTCCGAAAACTTTAAATGGCCATATCTCGGCCAAATGAAGCCGGATCGAGGCCAAATTGGGAGGGTTAATTCGCGGATCAAAGTTTCCGAAAAGTCATATTTCACGAAAAATTTCCGAAAACTTTAAATGGCCATATCTCGGCCAAATGAAGCCGGATCGAGGCCAAATTGGGAGGGTTAATTCGCGGATCAAAGTTTCCGAAAAGTCATATTTCACGAAAAATTTCCGAAAACTTTAAATGGCCATATCTCGGCCAAATGAAGCCGGATCGAGGCCAAATTGGGAGGGTTAATTCGCGGATCAAAGTTTCCGAAAAGTCATATTTCACGAAAAAATTTCCGAAAACTTTAAATGGCCATATCTCGGCCAAATGAAGCCGGATCGAGGCCAAATTGGGAGGGTTAATTCGCGGATCAAAGTTTCCGAAAAGTCATATTTCACGAAAAATTTCCGAAAACTTTAAATGGCCATATCTCGGCCAAATGAAGCCGGATCGAGGCCAAATTGGGAGGGTTAATTCGCGGATCAAAGTTTCCGAAAAGTCATATTTCACGAAAAAATTTCCGAAAACTTTAAATGGCCATATCTCGGCCAAATGAAGCCGGATCGAGGCCAAATTGGGAGGGTTAATTCGCGGATCAAAGTTTCCGAAAAGTCATATTTCAATTTCCGAAAATCATACGAATAAACGTGAAAAAATTTCCGAAAACTTTAAATGGCCATATCTCGGCCAAATGAAGCCGGATCGAGGCCAAATTGGGAGGGTTAATTCGCGGATCAAAGTTTCCGAAAAGTCATATTTCACGAGAAAAATTTCCGAAAACTTTAAATGGCCATATCTCGGCCAAATGAAGCCGGATCGAGGCCAAATTGGGAGGGTTAATTCGCGGATCAAAGTTTCCGAAAAGTCATATTTCACGAAAAAATTTCCGAAAACTTTAAATGGCCATATCTCGGCCAAATGAAGCCGGATCGAGGCCAAATTGGGAGGGTTAATTCGCGGATCAAAGTTTCCGAAAAGTCATATTTCATAAAAAAATTTCCGAAAACTTTAAATGGCCATATCTCGGCCAAATGAAGCCGGATCGAGGCCAAATTGGGAGGGTTAATTCGCGGATCAAAGTTTCCGAAAAGTCATATTTCACGAAAAAAATTTCCGAAAACTTTAAATGGCCATATCTCGGCCAAATGAAGCCGGATCGAGGCCAAATTGGGAGGGTTAATTCGCGGATCAAAGTTTCCGAAAAGTCATATTTCACGAAAAATTTCCGAAAACTTTAAATGGCCATATCTCGGCCAAATGAAGCCGGATCGAGGCCAAATTGGGAGGGTTAATTCGCGGATCAAAGTTTCCGAAAAGTCATATTTCACGAAAAACGTGATGTAACCCCTTGCCATTTTGGTCAATTTGGGTCATCTCTAAGAATGTACGTTTTTGGATGGCAAACGAAAGTCGGGGTCCGTACGAGTAGAAAGAGGTACATCACTTCGAATTCGGACTGTATTTACCCGAGATATATCAATTTGAAAATTTCCGAAAACTTTAAATGGCCATATCTCGGCCAAATGAAGCCGGATCGAGGCCAAATTGGGAGGGTTAATTCGCGGATCAAAGTTTCCGAAAAGTCATATTTCACGAAAAAATTTCCGAAAACTTTAAATGGCCATATCTCGGCCAAATGAAGCCGGATCGAGGCCAAATTGGGAGGGTTAATTCGCGGATCAAAGTTTCCGAAAAGTCATATTTCACGAAAAAATTTCCGAAAACTTTAAATGGCCATATCTCGGCCAAATGAAGCCGGATCGAGGCCAAATTGGGAGGGTTAATTCGCGGATCAAAGTTTCCGAAAAGTCATATTTCACGAAAAATTTCCGAAAACTTTAAATGGCCATATCTCGGCCAAATGAAGCCGGATCGAGGCCAAATTGGGAGGGTTAATTCGCGGATCAAAGTTTCCGAAAAGTCATATTTCACGAAAATTTCGAAAATGTAAATTTCGAGCGAAAATTTGAAAATTTCCTTTAAATGGTCAAATTTCGGCCAAATGTCGTTTTGGTATCTCGGCCAAATGAAGCCGGATCGAGGCCAAATTGGGAGGGTTAATTCGCGGATCAAAGTTTCCGAAAAGTCATATTTCACGAAAAAATTTCCGAAAACTTTAAATGGCCATATCTCGGCCAAATGAAGCCGGATCGAGGCCAAATTGGGAGGGTTAATTCGCGGATCAAAGTTTCCGAAAAGTCATATTTCACGAAAAAATTTCCGAAAACTTTAAATGGCCATATCTCGGCCAAATGAAGCCGGATCGAGGCCAAATTGGGAGGGTTAATTCGCGGATCAAAGTTTCCGAAAAGTCATATTTCACGTAAAAAATTTCCGAAAACTTTAAATGGCCATATCTCGGCCAAATGAAGCCGGATCGAGGCCAAATTGGGAGGGTTAATTCGCGGATCAAAGTTTCCGAAAAGTCATATTTCACGAAAAAATTTCCGAAAACTTTAAATGGCCATATCTCGGCCAAATGAAGCCGGATCGAGGCCAAATTGGGAGGGTTAATTCGCGGATCAAAGTTTCCGAAAAGTCATATTTCACGAAAAACGTGATGTAACCCCTTGCCATTTTGGTCAATTTGGGTCATCTCTAAGAATGTACGTTTTTGGATGGCAAACGAAAGTCGGGGTCCGTACGAGTAGAAAGAGGTACATCACTTCGAATTCGGACTGTATTTACCCGAGATATATCAATTTGAAAATTTCCGAAAACTTTAAATGGCCATATCTCGGCCAAATGAAGCCGGATCGAGGCCAAATTGGGAGGGTTAATTCGCGGATCAAAGTTTCCGAAAAGTCATATTTCACGAAAAAATTTCCGAAAACTTTAAATGGCCATATCTCGGCCAAATGAAGCCGGATCGAGGCCAAATTGGGAGGGTTAATTCGCGGATCAAAGTTTCCGAAAAGTCATATTTCACGAAAAAATTTCCGAAAACTTTAAATGGCCATATCTCGGCCAAATGAAGCCGGATCGAGGCCAAATTGGGAGGGTTAATTCGCGGATCAAAGTTTCCGAAAAGTCATATTTCACGAAAAAATTTCCGAAAACTTTAAATGGCCATATCTCGGCCAAATGAAGCCGGATCGAGGCCAAATTGGGAGGGTTAATTCGCGGATCAAAGTTTCCGAAAAGTCATATTTCAGGAAAAAATTTCCGAAAACTTTAAATGGCCATATCTCGGCCAAATGAAGCCGGATCGAGGCCAAATTGGGAGGGTTAATTCGCGGATCAAAGTTTCCGAAAAGTCATATTTCACGAAAAATTTCCGAAAACTTTAAATGGCCATATCTCGGCCAAATGAAGCCGGATCGAGGCCAAATTGGGAGGGTTAATTCGCGGATCAAAGTTTCCGAAAAGTCATATTTCACGAAAAAATTTCCGAAAACTTTAAATGGCCATATCTCGGCCAAATGAAGCCGGATCGAGGCCAAATTGGGAGGGTTAATTCGCGGATCAAAGTTTCCGAAAAGTCATATTTCACGAAAAAATTTCCGAAAACTTTAAATGGCCATATCTCGGCCAAATGAAGCCGGATCGAGGCCAAATTGGGAGGGTTAATTCGCGGATCAAAGTTTCCGAAAAGTCATATTTCACGAAAAATTTCCGAAAACTTTAAATGGCCATATCTCGGCCAAATGAAGCCGGATCGAGGCCAAATTGGGAGGGTTAATTCGCGGATCAAAGTTTCCGAAAAGTCATATTTCACGAAAAAATTTCCGAAAACTTTAAATGGCCATATCTCGGCCAAATGAAGCCGGATCGAGGCCAAATTGGGAGGGTTAATTCGCGGATCAAAGTTTCCGAAAAGTCATATTTCACGAAAAACGTGATGTAACCCCTTGCCATTTTGGTCAATTTGGGTCATCTCTAAGAATGTACGTTTTTGGATGGCAAACGAAAGTCGGGGTCCGTACGAGTAGAAAGAGGTACATCACTTCGAATTCGGACTGTATTTACCCGAGATATATCAATTTGAAAATTTCCGAAAACTTTAAATGGCCATATCTCGGCCAAATGAAGCCGGATCGAGGCCAAATTGGGAGGGTTAATTCGCGGATCAAAGTTTCCGAAAAGTCATATTTCACGAAAAAATTTCCGAAAACTTTAAATGGCCATATCTCGGCCAAATGAAGCCGGATCGAGGCCAAATTGGGAGGGTTAATTCGCGGATCAAAGTTTCCGAAAAGTCATATTTCACGAAAAAATTTCCGAAAACTTTAAATGGCCATATCTCGGCCAAATGAAGCCGGATCGAGGCCAAATTGGGAGGGTTAATTCGCGGATCAAAGTTTCCGAAAAGTCATATTTCACGAAAAATTTCCGAAAACTTTAAATGGCCATATCTCGGCCAAATGAAGCCGGATCGAGGCCAAATTGGGAGGGTTAATTCGCGGATCAAAGTTTCCGAAAAGTCATATTTCACGAAAAAATTTCCGAAAACTTTAAATGGCCATATCTCGGCCAAATGAAGCCGGATCGAGGCCAAATTGGGAGGGTTAATTCGCGGATCAAAGTTTCCGAAAAGTCATATTTCACGAAAAATTTCCGAAAACTTTAAATGGCCATATCTCGGCCAAATGAAGCCGGATCGAGGCCAAATTGGGAGGGTTAATTCGCGGATCAAAGTTTCCGAAAAGTCATATTTCACGAAAAAATTTCCGAAAACTTTAAATGGCCATATCTCGGCCAAATGAAGCCGGATCGAGGCCAAATTGGGAGGGTTAATTCGCGGATCAAAGTTTCCGAAAAGTCATATTTCACGAAAAAATTTCCGAAAACTTTAAATGGCCATATCTCGGCCAAATGAAGCCGGATCGAGGCCAAATTGGGAGGGTTAATTCGCGGATCAAAGTTTCCGAAAAGTCATATTTCACGAAAAAATTTCCGAAAACTTTAAATGGCCATATCTCGGCCAAATGAAGCCGGATCGAGGCCAAATTGGGAGGGTTAATAGCGGATCTCAAAGTTTCCGAAAAGTCATATTTCACGAAAAAATTTCCGAAAACTTTAAATGGCCATATCTCGGCCAAATGAAGCCGGATCGAGGCCAAATTGGGAGGGTTAATTCGCGGATCAAAGTTTCCGAAAAGTCATATTTCACGAAAAACGTGATGTAACCCCTTGCCATTTTGGTCAATTTGGGTCATCTCTAAGAATGTACGTTTTTGGATGGCAAACGAAAGTCGGGGTCCGTACGAGTAGAAAGAGGTACATCACTTCGAATTCGGACTGTATTTACCCGAGATATATCAATTTGAAAATTTCCGAAAACTTTAAATGGCCATATCTCGGCCAAATGAAGCCGGATCGAGGCCAAATTGGGAGGGTTAATTCGCGGATCAAAGTTTCCGAAAAGTCATATTTCACGAAAAAATTTCCGAAAACTTTAAATGGCCATATCTCGGCCAAATGAAGCCGGATCGAGGCCAAATTGGGAGGGTTAATTCGCGGATCAAAGTTTCCGAAAAGTCATATTTCACGAAAAAATTTCCGAAAACTTTAAATGGCCATATCTCGGCCAAATGAAGCCGGATCGAGGCCAAATTGGGAGGGTTAATTCGCGGATCAAAGTTTCCGAAAAGTCATATTTCACGAAAAAATTTCCGAAAACTTTAAATGGCCATATCTCGGCCAAATGAAGCCGGATCGAGGCCAAATTGGGAGGGTTAATTCGCGGATCAAAGTTTCCGAAAAGTCATATTTCACGAAAAAATTTCCGAAAACTTTAAATGGCCATATCTCGGCCAAATGAAGCCGGATCGAGGCCAAATTGGGAGGGTTAATTCGCGGATCAAAGTTTCCGAAAAGTCATATTTCACGAAAAAATTTCCGAAAACTTTAAATGGCCATATCTCGGCCAAATGAAGCCGGATCGAGGCCAAATTGGGAGGGTTAATTCGCGGATCAAAGTTTCCGAAAAGTCATATTTCACGAAAAAATTTCCGAAAACTTTAAATGGCCATATCTCGGCCAAATGAAGCCGGATCGAGGCCAAATTGGGAGGGTTAATTCGCGGATCAAAGTTTCCGAAAAGTCATATTTCACGAAAAAATTTCCGAAAACTTTAAATGGCCATATCTCGGCCAAATGAAGCCGGATCGAGGCCAAATTGGGAGGGTTAATTCGCGGATCAAAGTTTCCGAAAAGTCATATTTCACGAAAAAATTTCCGAAAACTTTAAATGGCCATATCTCGGCCAAATGAAGCCGGATCGAGGCCAAATTGGGAGGGTTAATTCGCGGATCAAAGTTTCCGAAAAGTCATATTTCAATTAAAATTTCCGAAAACTTTAAATGGCCATATCTCGGCCAAATGAAGCCGGATCGAGGCCAAATTGGGAGGGTTAATTCGCGGATCAAAGTTTCCGAAAAGTCATATTTCACGAAAAAATTTCCGAAAACTTTAAATGGCCATATCTCGGCCAAATGAAGCCGGATCGAGGCCAAATTGGGAGGGTTAATTCGCGGATCAAAGTTTCCGAAAAGTCATATTTCACGAAAAAATTTCCGAAAACTTTAAATGGCCATATCTCGGCCAAATGAAGCCGGATCGAGGCCAAATTGGGAGGGTTAATTCGCGGATCAAAGTTTCCGAAAAGTCATATTTCACGAAAAAATTTCCGAAAACTTTAAATGGCCATATCTCGGCCAAATGAAGCCGGATCGAGGCCAAATTGGGAGGGTTAATTCGCGGATCAAAGTTTCCGAAAAGTCATATTTCACGAAAAAATTTTCGATTTGTTCCGAAAACTTTAAATGGCCATATCTCGGCCAAATGAAGCCGGATCGAGGCCAAATTGGGAGGGTTAATTCGCGGATCAAAGTTTCCGAAAAGTCATATTTCACGAAAAAATTTCCGAAAACTTTAAATGGCCATATCTCGGCCAAATGAAGCCGGATCGAGGCCAAATTGGGAGGGTTAATTCGCGGATCAAAGTTTCCGAAAAGTCATATTTCACGAAAAAATTTCCGAAAACTTTAAATGGCCATATCTCGGCCAAATGAAGCCGGATCGAGGCCAAATTGGGAGGGTTAATTCGCGGATCAAAGTTTCCGAAAAGTCATATTTCACGAAAAAATTTCCGAAAACTTTAAATGGCCATATCTCGGCCAAATGAAGCCGGATCGAGGCCAAATTGGGAGGGTTAATTCGCGGATCAAAGTTTCCGAAAAGTCATATTTCACGAAAAAATTTCCGAAAACTTTAAATGGCCATATCTCGGCCAAATGAAGCCGGATCGAGGCCAAATTGGGAGGGTTAATTCGCGGATCAAAGTTTCCGAAAAGTCATATTTCACGAAAAAATTTCCGAAAACTTTAAATGGCCATATCTCGGCCAAATGAAGCCGGATCGAGGCCAAATTGGGAGGGTTAATTCGCGGATCAAAGTTTCCGAAAAGTCATATTTCACGAAAAACGTGATGTTAACCCCTTGCCATTTTGGTCAATTTGGGTCATCTCTAAGAATGTACGTTTTTGGATGGCAAACGAAAGTCGGGGTCCGTACGAGTAGAAAGAGGTACATCACTTCGAATTCGGACTGTATTTACCCGAGATATATCAATTTGAAAATTTCCGAAAACTTTAAATGGCCATATCTCGGCCAAATGAAGCCGGATCGAGGCCAAATTGGGAGGGTTAATTCGCGGATCAAAGTTTCCGAAAAGTCATATTTCACGAAAAAATTTCCGAAAACTTTAAATGGCCATATCTCGGCCAAATGAAGCCGGATCGAGGCCAAATTGGGAGGGTTAATTCGCGGATCAAAGTTTCCGAAAAGTCATATTTCACGAAAAAATTTCCGAAAACTTTAAATGGCCATATCTCGGCCAAATGAAGCCGGATCGAGGCCAAATTGGGAGGGTTAATTCGCGGATCAAAGTTTCCGAAAAGTCATATTTCACGAAAAATTTCCGAAAACTTTAAATGGCCATATCTCGGCCAAATGAAGCCGGATCGAGGCCAAATTGGGAGGGTTAATTCGCGGATCAAAGTTTCCGAAAAGTCATATTTCACGAAAAAATTTCCGAAAACTTTAAATGGCCATATCTCGGCCAAATGAAGCCGGATCGAGGCCAAATTGGGAGGGTTAATTCGCGGATCAAAGTTTCCGAAAAGTCATATTTCACGAAAAAATTTCCGAAAACTTTAAATGGCCATATCTCGGCCAAATGAAGCCGGATCGAGGCCAAATTGGGAGGGTTAATTCGCGGATCAAAGTTTCCGAAAAGTCATATTTCACGAAAAAATTTCCGAAAACTTTAAATGGCCATATCTCGGCCAAATGAAGCCGGATCGAGGCCAAATTGGGAGGGTTAATTCGCGGATCAAAGTTTCCGAAAAGTCATATTTCACGAAAAAATTTCCGAAAACTTTAAATGGCCATATCTCGGCCAAATGAAGCCGGATCGAGGCCAAATTGGGAGGGTTAATTCGCGGATCAAAGTTTCCGAAAAGTCATATTTCACGAAAAAATTTCCGAAAACTTTAAATGGCCATATCTCGGCCAAATGAAGCCGGATCGAGGCCAAATTGGGAGGGTTAATTCGCGGATCAAAGTTTCCGAAAAGTCATATTTCACGAAAAACGTGATGTAACCCCTTGCCATTTTGGTCAATTTGGGTCATCTCTAAGAATGTACGTTTTTGGATGGCAAACGAAAGTCGGGGTCCGTACGAGTAGAAAGAGGTACATCACTTCGAATTCGGACTGTATTTACCCGAGATATATCAATTTGAAAATTTCCGAAAACTTTAAATGGCCATATCTCGGCCAAATGAAGCCGGATCGAGGCCAAATTGGGAGGGTTAATTCGCGGATCAAAGTTTCCGAAAAGTCATATTTCACGAAAAAATTTCCGAAAACTTTAAATGGCCATATCTCGGCCAAATGAAGCCGGATCGAGGCCAAATTGGGAGGGTTAATTCGCGGATCAAAGTTTCCGAAAAGTCATATTTCACGAAAAAATTTCCGAAAACTTTAAATGGCCATATCTCGGCCAAATGAAGCCGGATCGAGGCCAAATTGGGAGGGTTAATTCGCGGATCAAAGTTTCCGAAAAGTCATATTTCACGAAAAAATTTCCGAAAACTTTAAATGGCCATATCTCGGCCAAATGAAGCCGGATCGAGGCCAAATTGGGAGGGTTAATTCGCGGATCAAAGTTTCCGAAAAGTCATATTTCACGAAAAAATTTCCGAAAACTTTAAATGGCCATATCTCGGCCAAATGAAGCCGGATCGAGGCCAAATTGGGAGGGTTAATTCGCGGATCAAAGTTTCCGAAAAGTCATATTTCACGAAAAAATTTCCGAAAACTTTAAATGGCCATATCTCGGCCAAATGAAGCCGGATCGAGGCCAAATTGGGAGGGTTAATTCGCGGATCAAAGTTTCCGAAAAGTCATATTTCACGAAAAAATTTCCGAAAACTTTAAATGGCCATATCTCGGCCAAATGAAGCCGGATCGAGGCCAAATTGGGAGGGTTAATTCGCGGATCAAAGTTTCCGAAAAGTCATATTTCACGAAAAAATTTCCGAAAACTTTAAATGGCCATATCTCGGCCAAATGAAGCCGGATCGAGGCCAAATTGGGAGGGTTAATTCGCGGATCAAAGTTTCCGAAAAGTCATATTTCACGAAAAAATTTCCGAAAACTTTAAATGGCCATATCTCGGCCAAATGAAGCCGGATCGAGGCCAAATTGGGAGGGTTAATTCGCGGATCAAAGTTTCCGAAAAGTCATATTTCACGAAAAAATTTCCGAAAACTTTAAATGGCCATATCTCGGCCAAATGAAGCCGGATCGAGGCCAAATTGGGAGGGTTAATTCGCGGATCAAAGTTTCCGAAAAGTCATATTTCACGAAAAATTTCCGAAAACTTTAAATGGCCATATCTCGGCCAAATGAAGCCGGATCGAGGCCAAATTGGGAGGGTTAATTCGCGGATCAAAGTTTCCGAAAAGTCATATTTCACGAAAAAATTTCCGAAAACTTTAAATGGCCATATCTCGGCCAAATGAAGCCGGATCGAGGCCAAATTGGGAGGGTTAATTCGCGGATCAAAGTTTCCGAAAAGTCATATTTCACGAAAAAATTTCCGAAAACTTTAAATGGCCATATCTCGGCCAAATGAAGCCGGATCGAGGCCAAATTGGGAGGGTTAATTCGCGGATCAAAGTTTCCGAAAAGTCATATTTCACGAAAAACGTGATGTAACCCCTTGCCATTTTGGTCAATTTGGGTCATCTCTAAGAATGTACGTTTTTGGATGGCAAACGAAAGTCGGGGTCCGTACGAGTAGAAAGAGGTACATCACTTCGAATTCGGACTGTATTTACCCGAGATATATCAATTTGAAAATTTCCGAAAACTTTAAATGGCCATATCTCGGCCAAATGAAGCCGGATCGAGGCCAAATTGGGAGGGTTAATTCGCGGATCAAAGTTTCCGAAAAGTCATATTTCACGAAAAAATTTCCGAAAACTTTAAATGGCCATATCTCGGCCAAATGAAGCCGGATCGAGGCCAAATTGGGAGGGTTAATTCGCGGATCAAAGTTTCCGAAAAGTCATATTTCACGAAAAAATTTCCGAAAACTTTAAATGGCCATATCTCGGCCAAATGAAGCCGGATCGAGGCCAAATTGGGAGGGTTAATTCGCGGATCAAAGTTTCCGAAAAGTCATATTTCACGAAAAAATTTCCGAAAACTTTAAATGGCCATATCTCGGCCAAATGAAGCCGGATCGAGGCCAAATTGGGAGGGTTAATTCGCGGATCAAAGTTTCCGAAAAGTCATATTTCACGAAAAAATTTCCGAAAACTTTAAATGGCCATATCTCGGCCAAATGAAGCCGGATCGAGGCCAAATTGGGAGGGTTAATTCGCGGATCAAAGTTTCCGAAAAGTCATATTTCACGAAAAACGTGATGTAACCCCTTGCCATTTTGGTCAATTTGGGTCATCTCTAAGAATGTACGTTTTTGGATGGCAAACGAAAGTCGGGGTCCGTACGAGTAGAAAGAGGTACATCACTTCGAATTCGGACTGTATTTACCCGAGATATATCAATTTGAAAATTTCCGAAAACTTTAAATGGCCATATCTCGGCCAAATGAAGCCGGATCGAGGCCAAATTGGGAGGGTTAATTCGCGGATCAAAGTTTCCGAAAAGTCATATTTCACGAAAAAATTTCCGAAAACTTTAAATGGCCATATCTCGGCCAAATGAAGCCGGATCGAGGCCAAATTGGGAGGGTTAATTCGCGGATCAAAGTTTCCGAAAAGTCATATTTCACGAAAAATTTCCGAAAACTTTAAATGGCCATATCTCGGCCAAATGAAGCCGGATCGAGGCCAAATTGGGAGGGTTAATTCGCGGATCAAAGTTTCCGAAAAGTCATATTTCACGAAAAAATTTCCGAAAACTTTAAATGGCCATATCTCGGCCAAATGAAGCCGGATCGAGGCCAAATTGGGAGGGTTAATTCGCGGATCAAAGTTTCCGAAAAGTCATATTTCACGAAAAAATTTCCGAAAACTTTAAATGGCCATATCTCGGCCAAATGAAGCCGGATCGAGGCCAAATTGGGAGGGTTAATTCGCGGATCAAAGTTTCCGAAAAGTCATATTTCACGAAAAAATTTCCGAAAACTTTAAATGGCCATATCTCGGCCAAATGAAGCCGGATCGAGGCCAAATTGGGAGGGTTAATTCGCGGATCAAAGTTTCCGAAAAGTCATATTTCACGAAAAAATTTCCGAAAACTTTAAATGGCCATATCTCGGCCAAATGAAGCCGGATCGAGGCCAAATTGGGAGGGTTAATTCGCGGATCAAAGTTTCCGAAAAGTCATATTTCACGAAAAAATTTCCGAAAACTTTAAATGGCCATATCTCGGCCAAATGAAGCCGGATCGAGGCCAAATTGGGAGGGTTAATTCGCGGATCAAAGTTTCCGAAAAGTCATATTTCACGAAAAAAATTTCCGAAAACTTTAAATGGCCATATCTCGGCCAAATGAAGCCGGATCGAGGCCAAATTGGGAGGGTTAATTCGCGGATCAAAGTTTCCGAAAAGTCATATTTCACGAAAAATTTCCGAAAACTTTAAATGGCCATATCTCGGCCAAATGAAGCCGGATCGAGGCCAAATTGGGAGGGTTAATTCGCGGATCAAAGTTTCCGAAAAGTCATATTTCACGAAAAAATTTCCGAAAACTTTAAATGGCCATATCTCGGCCAAATGAAGCCGGATCGAGGCCAAATTGGGAGGGTTAATTCGCGGATCAAAGTTTCCGAAAAGTCATATTTCACGAAAAAATTTCCGAAAACTTTAAATGGCCATATCTCGGCCAAATGAAGCCGGATCGAGGCCAAATTGGGAGGGTTAATTCGCGGATCAAAGTTTCCGAAAAGTCATATTTCACGAAAAAATTTCCGAAAACTTTAAATGGCCATATCTCGGCCAAATGAAGCCGGATCGAGGCCAAATTGGGAGGGTTAATTCGCGGATCAAAGTTTCCGAAAAGTCATATTTCACGAAAAAATTTCCGAAAACTTTAAATGGCCATATCTCGGCCAAATGAAGCCGGATCGAGGCCAAATTGGGAGGGTTAATTCGCGGATCAAAGTTTCCGAAAAGTCATATTTCACGAAAAAATTTCCGAAAACTTTAAATGGCCAAATGAAGCCGGATCGAGCCAAATTGGGAGGGTTAATTCGCGGATCAAAGTTTCCGAAAAGTCATATTTCACGAAAAAATTTCCGAAAACTTTAAATGGCCATATCTCGGCCAAATGAAGCCGGATCGAGGCCAAATTGGGAGGGTTAATTCGCGGATCAAAGTTTCCGAAAAGTCATATTTCACGAAAAAATTTCCGAAAACTTTAAATGGCCATATCTCGGCCAAATGAAGCCGGATCGAGGCCAAATTGGGAGGGTTAATTCGCGGATCAAAGTTTCCGAAAAGTCATATTTCACGAAAAAATTTCCGAAAACTTTAAATGGCCATATCTCGGCCAAATGAAGCCGGATCGAGGCCAAATTGGGAGGGTTAATTCGCGGATCAAAGTTTCCGAAAAGTCATATTTCACGAAAAATTTCCGAAAACTTTAAATGGCCAAATGAAGCCGGATCGAGGCCAAATTGGGAGGGTTAATTCGCGGATCAAAGTTTCCGAAAAGTCATATTTCACGAAAAACGTGATGTAACCCCTTGCCATTTTGGTCAATTTGGGTCATCTCTAAGAATGTACGTTTTTGGATGGCAAACGAAAGTCGGGGTCCGTACGAGTAGAAAGAGGTACATCACTTCGAATTCGGACTGTATTTACCCGAGATATATCAATTTGAAAATTTCCGAAAACTTTAAATGGCCATATCTCGGCCAAATGAAGCCGGATCGAGGCCAAATTGGGAGGGTTAATTCGCGGATCAAAGTTTCCGAAAAGTCATATTTCACGAAAAAATTTCCGAAAACTTTAAATGGCCATATCTCGGCCAAATGAAGCCGGATCGAGGCCAAATTGGGAGGGTTAATTCGCGGATCAAAGTTTCCGAAAAGTCATATTTCACGAAAAAATTTCCGAAAACTTTAAATGGCCATATCTCGGCCAAATGAAGCCGGATCGAGGCCAAATTGGGAGGGTTAATTCGCGGATCAAAGTTTCCGAAAAGTCATATTTCACGAAAAAATTTCCGAAAACTTTAAATGGCCATATCTCGGCCAAATGAAGCCGGATCGAGGCCAAATTGGGAGGGTTAATTCGCGGATCAAAGTTTCCGAAAAGTCATATTTCACGAAAAAATTTCCGAAAACTTTAAATGGCCATATCTCGGCCAAATGAAGCCGGATCGAGGCCAAATTGGGAGGGTTAATTCGCGGATCAAAGTTTCCGAAAAGTCATATTTCACGAAAAAATTTCCGAAAACTTTAAATGGCCATATCTCGGCCAAATGAAGCCGGATCGAGGCCAAATTGGGAGGGTTAATTCGCGGATCAAAGTTTCCGAAAAGTCATATTTCACGAAAAAATTTCCGAAAACTTTAAATGGCCATATCTCGGCCAAATGAAGCCGGATCGAGGCCAAATTGGGAGGGTTAATTCGCGGATCAAAGTTTCCGAAAAGTCATATTTCACGAAAAAATTTCCGAAAACTTTAAATGGCCATATCTCGGCCAAATGAAGCCGGATCGAGGCCAAATTGGGAGGGTTAATTCGCGGATCAAAGTTTCCGAAAAGTCATATTTCACGAAAAATTTCCGAAAACTTTAAATGGCCATATCTCGGCCAAATGAAGCCGGATCGAGGCCAAATTGGGAGGGTTAATTCGCGGATCAAAGTTTCCGAAAAGTCATATTTCACGAAAAAATTTCCGAAAACTTTAAATGGCCATATCTCGGCCAAATGAAGCCGGATCGAGGCCAAATTGGGAGGGTTAATTCGCGGATCAAAGTTTCCGAAAAGTCATATTTCACGAAAAATTTCCGAAAACTTTAAATGGCCATATCTCGGCCAAATGAAGCCGGATCGAGGCCAAATTGGGAGGGTTAATTCGCGGATCAAAGTTTCCGAAAAGTCATATTTCACGAAAAAATTTCCGAAAACTTTAAATGGCCATATCTCGGCCAAATGAAGCCGGATCGAGGCCAAATTGGGAGGGTTAATTCGCGGATCAAAGTTTCCGAAAAGTCATATTTCACGAAAAACGTGATGTAACCCCTTGCCATTTTGGTCAATTTGGGTCATCTCTAAGAATGTACGTTTTTGGATGGCAAACGAAAGTCGGGGTCCGTACGAGTAGAAAGAGGTACATCACTTCGAATTCGGACTGTATTTACCCGAGATATATCAATTTGAAAATTTCCGAAAACTTTAAATGGCCATATCTCGGCCAAATGAAGCCGGATCGAGGCCAAATTGGGAGGGTTAATTCGCGGATCAAAGTTTCCGAAAAGTCATATTTCACGAAAAAATTTCCGAAAACTTTAAATGGCCATATCTCGGCCAAATGAAGCCGGATCGAGGCCAAATTGGGAGGGTTAATTCGCGGATCAAAGTTTCCGAAAAGTCATATTTCACGAAAAAATTTCCGAAAACTTTAAATGGCCATATCTCGGCCAAATGAAGCCGGATCGAGGCCAAATTGGGAGGGTTAATTCGCGGATCAAAGTTTCCGAAAAGTCATATTTCACGAAAAAATTTCCGAAAACTTTAAATGGCCATATCTCGGCCAAATGAAGCCGGATCGAGGCCAAATTGGGAGGGTTAATTCGCGGATCAAAGTTTCCGAAAAGTCATATTTCACGAAAAAATTTCCGAAAACTTTAAATGGCCATATCTCGGCCAAATGAAGCCGGATCGAGGCCAAATTGGGAGGGTTAATTCGCGGATCAAAGTTTCCGAAAAGTCATATTTCACGAAAAAATTTCCGAAAACTTTAAATGGCCATATCTCGGCCAAATGAAGCCGGATCGAGGCCAAATTGGGAGGGTTAATTCGCGGATCAAAGTTTCCGAAAAGTCATATTTCACGAAAAAAATTTCCGAAAACTTTAAATGGCCATATCTCGGCCAAATGAAGCCGGATCGAGGCCAAATTGGGAGGGTTAATTCGCGGATCAAAGTTTCCGAAAAGTCATATTTCACGAAAAAATTTCCGAAAACTTTAAATGGCCATATCTCGGCCAAATGAAGCCGGATCGAGGCCAAATTGGGAGGGTTAATTCGCGGATCAAAGTTTCCGAAAAGTCATATTTCACGAAAAATTTCCGAAAACTTTAAATGGCCATATCTCGGCCAAATGAAGCCGGATCGAGGCCAAATTGGGAGGGTTAATTCGCGGATCAAAGTTTCCGAAAAGTCATATTTCACGAAAAAATTTCCGAAAACTTTAAATGGCCATATCTCGGCCAAATGAAGCCGGATCGAGGCCAAATTGGGAGGGTTAATTCGCGGATCAAAGTTTCCGAAAAGTCATATTTCACGGAAAAATTTCCGAAAACTTTAAATGGCCATATCTCGGCCAAATGAAGCCGGATCGAGGCCAAATTGGGAGGGTTAATTCGCGGATCAAAGTTTCCGAAAAGTCATATTTCACGAAAAAATTTCCGAAAACTTTAAATGGCCATATCTCGGCCAAATGAAGCCGGATCGAGGCCAAATTGGGAGGGTTAATTCGCGGATCAAAGTTTCCGAAAAGTCATATTTCACGAAAAAATTTCCGAAAACTTTAAATGGCCATATCTCGGCCAAATGAAGCCGGATCGAGGCCAAATTGGGAGGGTTAATTCGCGGATCAAAGTTTCCGAAAAGTCATATTTCACGAAAAAATTTCCGAAAACTTTAAATGGCCATATCTCGGCCAAATGAAGCCGGATCGAGGCCAAATTGGGAGGGTTAATTCGCGGATCAAAGTTTCCGAAAAGTCATATTTCACGAAAAATTTCCGAAAACTTTAAATGGCCATATCTCGGCCAAATGAAGCCGGATCGAGGCCAAATTGGGAGGGTTAATTCGCGGATCAAAGTTTCCGAAAAGTCATATTTCACGAAAAATTTCCGAAAACTTTAAATGGCCATATCTCGGCCAAATGAAGCCGGATCGAGGCCAAATTGGGAGGGTTAATTCGCGGATCAAAGTTTCCGAAAAGTCATATTTCACGAAAAACGTGATGTAACCCCTTGCCATTTTGGTCAATTTGGGTCATCTCTAAGAATGTACGTTTTTGGATGGCAAACGAAAGTCGGGGTTCGTACGAGTTGAAAGAGGCATATCATTCCGAAATCGGACTCGATTTACCCGAGATATTTCAATTTAAAATTTCCGAAAACTTTAAATGGCCATATCTCGGCCAAATGAAGCCGGATCGAGGCCAAATTGGGAGGGTTAATTGCGGAGTTCAATAGATATAATGCCATCAAAGTTTCCGAAAAGTCATATTTCACGAAAAACGTGATGTAACCCCTTGCCATTTTGGTCAATTTGGGTCATCTCTAAGAATGTACGTTTTTGGATGGCAAACGAAAGTCGGGGTCCGTACGAGTAGAAAGAGGTACATCACTCCGAATTCGGACTGTATTTACCCGAGATATATCAATTTGAAAATTTCCGAAAACTTTAAATGGCCATATCTCGGCCAAATGAAGCCGGATCGAGGCCAAATTGGGAGGGTTAATTCGCGGATCAAAGTTTCCGAAAAGTCATATTTCACGAAAAAATTTCCGAAAACTTTAAATGGCCATATCTCGGCCAAATGAAGCCGGATCGAGGCCAAATTGGGAGGGTTAATTCGCGGATCAAAGTTTCCGAAAAGTCATATTTCACGAAAAAATTTCCGAAAACTTTAAATGGCCATATCTCGGCCAAATGAAGCCGGATCGAGGCCAAATTGGGAGGGTTAATTCGCGGATCAAAGTTTCCGAAAAGTCATATTTCACGAAAAACGTGATGTAACCCCTTGCCATTTTGGTCAATTTGGGTCATCTCTAAGAATGTACGTTTTTGGATGGCAAACGAAAGTCGGGGTCCGTACGAGTAGAAAGAGGTACATCACTTCGAATTCGGACTGTATTTACCCGAGATATATCAATTTGAAAATTTCCGAAAACTTTAAATGGCCATATCTCGGCCAAATGAAGCCGGATCGAGGCCAAATTGGGAGGGTTAATTCGCGGATCAAAGTTTCCGAAAAGTCATATTTCACGAAAAATTTCCGAAAACTTTAAATGGCCATATCTCGGCCAAATGAAGCCGGATCGAGGCCAAATTGGGAGGGTTAATTCGCGGATCAAAGTTTCCGAAAAGTCATATTTCACGAAAAACGTGATGTAACCCCTTGCCATTTTGGTCAATTTGGGTCATCTCTAAGAATGTACGTTTTTGGATGGCAAACGAAAGTCGGGGTTCGTACGAGTTGAAAGAGGCATATCATTCCGAAATCGGACTCGATTTACCCGAGATATTTCAATTAAAATTTCCGAAAACTTTAAATGGCCATATCTCGGCCAAATGAAGCCGGATCGAGGCCAAATTGGGAGGGTTAATTCGCGGAGTTCAATAGAATATAATGCCATCAAAGTTTCCGAAAAGTCATATTTCACGAAAAACGTGATGTAACCCCTTGCCATTTTGGTCAATTTGGGTCATCTCTAAGAATGTACGTTTTTGGATGGCAAACGAAAGTCGGGGTCCGTACGAGTAGAAAGAGGTACATCACTTCGAATTCGGACTGTATTTACCCGAGATATATCAATTTGAAAATTTCCGAAAACTTTAAATGGCCATATCTCGGCCAAATGAAGCCGGATCGAGGCCAAATTGGGAGGGTTAATTCGCGGATCAAAGTTTCCGAAAAGTCATATTTCACGAAAAAATTTCCGAAAACTTTAAATGGCCATATCTCGGCCAAATGAAGCCGGATCGAGGCCAAATTGGGAGGGTTAATTCGCGGATCAAAGTTTCCGAAAAGTCATATTTCACGAAAAAATTTCCGAAAACTTTAAATGGCCATATCTCGGCCAAATGAAGCCGGATCGAGGCCAAATTGGGAGGGTTAATTCGCGGATCAAAGTTTCCGAAAAGTCATATTTCACGAAAAAATTTCCGAAAACTTTAAATGGCCATATCTCGGCCAAATGAAGCCGGATCGAGGCCAAATTGGGAGGGTTAATTCGCGGATCAAAGTTTCCGAAAAGTCATATTTCACGAAAAAATTTCCGAAAACTTTAAATGGCCATATCTCGGCCAAATGAAGCCGGATCGAGGCCAAATTGGGAGGGTTAATTCGCGGATCAAAGTTTCCGAAAAGTCATATTTCACGAAAAAATTTCCGAAAACTTTAAATGGCCATATCTCGGCCAAATGAAGCCGGATCGAGGCCAAATTGGGAGGGTTAATTCGCGGATCAAAGTTTCCGAAAAGTCATATTTCACGAAAAAATTTCCGAAAACTTTAAATGGCCATATCTCGGCCAAATGAAGCCGGATCGAGGCCAAATTGGGAGGGTTAATTCGCGGATCAAAGTTTCCGAAAAGTCATATTTCACGAAAAAATTTCCGAAAACTTTAAATGGCCATATCTCGGCCAAATGAAGCCGGATCGAGGCCAAATTGGGAGGGTTAATTCGCGGATCAAAGTTTCCGAAAAGTCATATTTCACGAAAAAATTTCCGAAAACTTTAAATGGCCATATCTCGGCCAAATGAAGCCGGATCGAGGCCAAATTGGGAGGGTTAATTCGCGGATCAAAGTTTCCGAAAAGTCATATTTCACGAAAAAATTTCCGAAAACTTTAAATGGCCATATCTCGGCCAAATGAAGCCGGATCGAGGCCAAATTGGGAGGGTTAATTCGCGGATCAAAGTTTCCGAAAAGTCATATTTCACGAAAAAATTTCCGAAAACTTTAAATGGCCATATCTCGGCCAAATGAAGCCGGATCGAGGCCAAATTGGGAGGGTTAATTCGCGGATCAAAGTTTCCGAAAAGTCATATTTCACGAAAAAATTTCCGAAAACTTTAAATGGCCATATCTCGGCCAAATGAAGCCGGATCGAGGCCAAATTGGGAGGGTTAATTCGCGGATCAAAGTTTCCGAAAAGTCATATTTCACGAAAAAATTTCCGAAAACTTTAAATGGCCATATCTCGGCCAAATGAAGCCGGATCGAGGCCAAATTGGGAGGGTTAATTCGCGGATCAAAGTTTCCGAAAAGTCATATTTCACGAAAAAATTTCCGAAAACTTTAAATGGCCATATCTCGGCCAAATGAAGCCGGATCGAGGCCAAATTGGGAGGGTTAATTCGCGGATCAAAGTTTCCGAAAAGTCATATTTCACGAAAAAATTTCCGAAAACTTTAAATGGCCATATCTCGGCCAAATGAAGCCGGATCGAGGCCAAATTGGGAGGGTTAATTCGCGGATCAAAGTTTCCGAAAAGTCATATTTCACGAAAAATTTCCGAAAACTTTAAATGGCCATATCTCGGCCAAATGAAGCCGGATCGAGGCCAAATTGGGAGGGTTAATTCGCGGATCAAAGTTTCCGAAAAGTCATATTTCACGAAAAAATGTCCGAAAACTTTAAATGGCCATATCTCGGCCAAATGAAGCCGGATCGAGGCCAAATTGGGAGGGTTAATTCGCGGATCAAAGTTTCCGAAAAGTCATATTTCACGAAAAAATTTCCGAAAACTTTAAATGGCCATATCTCGGCCAAATGAAGCCGGATCGAGGCCAAATTGGGAGGGTTAATTCGCGGATCAAAGTTTCCGAAAAGTCATATTTCACGAAAAACGTGATGTAACCCCTTGCCATTTTGGTCAATTTGGGTCATCTCTAAGAATGTACGTTTTTGGATGGCAAACGAAAGTCGGGGTCCGTACGAGTAGAAAGAGGCATATCATTCCGAGATCGGACTCGATTTACCCGAGATATTTCAATTTGAAAATTTCCGAAAACTTTAAATGGCCATATCTCGGCCAAATGAAGCCGGATCGAGGCCAAATTGGGAGGGTTAATTCGCGGATCAAAGTTTCCGAAAAGTCATATTTCACGAAAAAATTTCCGAAAACTTTAAATGGCCATATCTCGGCCAAATGAAGCCGGATCGAGGCCAAATTGGGAGGGTTAATTCGCGGATCAAAGTTTCCGAAAAGTCATATTTCACGAAAAAATTTCCGAAAACTTTAAATGGCCATATCTCGGCCAAATGAAGCCGGATCGAGGCCAAATTGGGAGGGTTAATTCGCGGATCAAAGTTTCCGAAAAGTCATATTTCACGAAAAAATTTCCGAAAACTTTAAATGGCCATATCTCGGCCAAATGAAGCCGGATCGAGGCCAAATTGGGAGGGTTAATTCGCGGATCAAAGTTTCCGAAAAGTCATATTTCACCAAAACGTGATGTAACCCCTTGCCATTTTGGTCAATTTGGGTCATCTCTAAGAATGTACGTTTTTGGATGGCAAACGAAAGTCGGGGTCCGTACGAGTAGAAAGAGGTACATCACTTCGAATTCGGACTGTATTTACCCGAGATATATCAATTTGAAAATTTCCGAAAACTTTAAATGGCCATATCTCGGCCAAATGAAGCCGGATCGAGGCCAAATTGGGAGGGTTAATTCGCGGATCAAAGTTTCCGAAAAGTCATATTTCACGAAAAAATTTCCGAAAACTTTAAATGGCCATATCTCGGCCAAATGAAGCCGGATCGAGGCCAAATTGGGAGGGTTAATTCGCGGATCAAAGTTTCCGAAAAGTCATATTTCACGAAAAAATTTCCGAAAACTTTAAATGGCCATATCTCGGCCAAATGAAGCCGGATCGAGGCCAAATTGGGAGGGTTAATTCGCGGATCAAAGTTTCCGAAAAGTCATATTTCACGAAAAACGTGATGTAACCCCTTGCCATTTTGGTCAATTTGGGTCATCTCTAAGAATGTACGTTTTTGGATGGCAAACGAAAGTCGGGGTCCGTACGAGTAGAAAGAGGTACATCACTTCGAATTCGGACTGTATTTACCCGAGATATATCAATTTGAAAATTTCCGAAAACTTTAAATGGCCATATCTCGGCCAAATGAAGCCGGATCGAGGCCAAATTGGGAGGGTTAATTCGCGGATCAAAGTTTCCGAAAAGTCATATTTCACGAAAAACGTGATGTAACCCCTTGCCATTTTGGTCAATTTGGGTCATCTCTAAGAATGTACGTTTTTGGATGGCAAACGAAAGTCGGGGTCCGTACGAGTAGAAAGAGGTACATCAGTTCGAATTCGGACTTATTTACCCGAGATATATCAATTTGAAAATTTCCGAAAACTTTAAATGGCCATATCTCGGCCAAATGAAGCCGGATCGAGGCCAAATTGGGAGGGTTAATTCGCGGATCAAAGTTTCCGAAAAGTCATATTTCACGAAAAAATTTCCGAAAACTTTAAATGGCCATATCTCGGCCAAATGAAGCCGGATCGAGGCCAAATTGGGAGGGTTAATTCGCGGATCAAAGTTTCCGAAAAGTCATATTTCACGAAAAAATTTCCGAAAACTTTAAATGGCCATATCTCGGCCAAATGAAGCCGGATCGAGGCCAAATTGGGAGGGTTAATTCGCGGATCAAAGTTTCCGAAAAGTCATATTTCACGAAAAAATTTCCGAAAACTTTAAATGGCCATATCTCGGCCAAATGAAGCCGGATCGAGGCCAAATTGGGAGGGTTAATTCGCGGATCAAAGTTTCCGAAAAGTCATATTTCACGAAAAAATTTCCGAAAACTTTAAATGGCCATATCTCGGCCAAATGAAGCCGGATCGAGGCCAAATTGGGAGGGTTAATTCGCGGATCAAAGTTTCCGAAAAGTCATATTTCACGAAAAAATTTCCGAAAACTTTAAATGGCCATATCTCGGCCAAATGAAGCCGGATCGAGGCCAAATTGGGAGGGTTAATTCGCGGATCAAAGTTTCCGAAAAGTCATATTTCACGAAAAAATTTCCGAAAACTTTAAATGGCCATATCTCGGCCAAATGAAGCCGGATCGAGGCCAAATTGGGAGGGTTAATTCGCGGATCAAAGTTTCCGAAAAGTCATATTTCACGAAAAAATTTCCGAAAACTTTAAATGGCCATATCTCGGCCAAATGAAGCCGGATCGAGGCCAAATTGGGAGGGTTAATTCGCGGATCAAAGTTTCCGAAAAGTCATATTTCACGAAAAAATTTCCGAAAACTTTAAATGGCCATATCTCGGCCAAATGAAGCCGGATCGAGGCCAAATTGGGAGGGTTAATTCGCGGATCAAAGTTTCCGAAAAGTCATATTTCACGAAAAACGTGATGTAACCCCTTGCCATTTTGGTCAATTTGGGTCATCTCTAAGAATGTACGTTTTTGAATGGCAAACGAAAGTCGGGGTCCGTACGAGTAGAAAGAGGTACATCAGTTCGAATTCGGACTGTATTTACCCGAGATATATCAATTTGAAAATTTCCGAAAACTTTAAATGGCCATATCTCGGCCAAATGAAGCCGGATCGAGGCCAAATTGGGAGGGTTAATTCGCGGATCAAAGTTTCCGAAAAGTCATATTTCACGAAAAAATTTCCGAAAACTTTAAATGGCCATATCTCGGCCAAATGAAGCCGGATCGAGGCCAAATTGGGAGGGTTAATTCGCGGATCAAAGTTTCCGAAAAGTCATATTTCACGAAAAAATTTCCGAAAACTTTAAATGGCCATATCTCGGCCAAATGAAGCCGGATCGAGGCCAAATTGGGAGGGTTAATTCGCGGATCAAAGTTTCCGAAAAGTCATATTTCACGAAAAATTTCCGAAAACTTTAAATGGCCATATCTCGGCCAAATGAAGCCGGATCGAGGCCAAATTGGGAGGGTTAATTCGCGGATCAAAGTTTCCGAAAAGTCATATTTCACGAAAAAATTTCCGAAAACTTTAAATGGCCATATCTCGGCCAAATGAAGCCGGATCGAGGCCAAATTGGGAGGGTTAATTCGCGGATCAAAGTTTCCGAAAAGTCATATTTCACGAAAAAATTTCCGAAAACTTTAAATGGCCATATCTCGGCCAAATGAAGCCGGATCGAGGCCAAATTGGGAGGGTTAATTCGCGGATCAAAGTTTCCGAAAAGTCATATTTCACGAAAAAATTTCCGAAAACTTTAAATGGCCATATCTCGGCCAAATGAAGCCGGATCGAGGCCAAATTGGGAGGGTTAATTCGCGGATCAAAGTTTCCGAAAAGTCATATTTCACGAAAAAATTTCCGAAAACTTTAAATGGCCATATCTCGGCCAAATGAAGCCGGATCGAGGCCAAATTGGGAGGGTTAATTCGCGGATCAAAGTTTCCGAAAAGTCATATTTCACGAAAAAATTCCGAAAACTTTAAATGGCCATATCTCGGCCAAATGAAGCCGGATCGAGGCCAAATTGGGAGGGTTAATTCGCGGATCAAAGTTTCCGAAAAGTCATATTTCACGAAAAAATTTCCGAAAACTTTAAATGGCCATATCTCGGCCAAATGAAGCCGGATCGAGGCCAAATTGGGAGGGTTAATTCGCGGATCAAAGTTTCCGAAAAGTCATATTTCACGAAAAAATTTCCGAAAACTTTAAATGGCCATATCTCGGCCAAATGAAGCCGGATCGAGGCCAAATTGGGAGGGTTAATTCGCGGATCAAAGTTTCCGAAAAGTCATATTTCACGAAAAAATTTCCGAAAACTTTAAATGGCCATATCTCGGCCAAATGAAGCCGGATCGAGGCCAAATTGGGAGGGTTAATTCGCGGATCAAAGTTTCCGAAAAGTCATATTTCACGAAAAACGTGATGTAACCCCTTGCCATTTTGGTCAATTTGGGTCATCTCTAAGAATGTACGTTTTTGGATGGCAAACGAAAGTCGGGGTCCGTACGAGTAGAAAGAGGCATATCATTCCGAATTCGGACTCGATTTACCCGAGATATTTCAATTTGAAAATTTCCGAAAACTTTAAATGGCCATATCTCGGCCAAATGAAGCCGGATCGAGGCCAAATTGGGAGGGTTAATTCGCGGATCAAAGTTTCCGAAAAGTCATATTTCACGAAAAAATTTCCGAAAACTTTAAATGGCCATATCTCGGCCAAATGAAGCCGGATCGAGGCCAAATTGGGAGGGTTAATTCGCGGATCAAAGTTTCCGAAAAGTCATATTTCACGAAAAAATTTCCGAAAACTTTAAATGGCCATATCTCGGCCAAATGAAGCCGGATCGAGGCCAAATTGGGAGGGTTAATTCGCGGATCAAAGTTTCCGAAAAGTCATATTTCACGAAAAAATTTCCGAAAACTTTAAATGGCCATATCTCGGCCAAATGAAGCCGGATCGAGGCCAAATTGGGAGGGTTAATTCGCGGATCAAAGTTTCCGAAAAGTCATATTTCACCAAAACGTGATGTAACCCCTTGCCATTTTGGTCAATTTGGGTCATCTCTAAGAATGTACGTTTTTGGATGGCAAACGAAAGTCGGGGTCCGTACGAATAGAAAGAGGTACATCACTTCGAATTCGGACTGTATTTACCCGAGATATATCAATTTGAAAATTTCCGAAAACTTTAAATGGCCATATCTCGGCCAAATGAAGCCGGATCGAGGCCAAATTGGGAGGGTTAATTCGCGGATCAAAGTTTCCGAAAAGTCATATTTCACGAAAAAATTTCCGAAAACTTTAAATGGCCATATCTCGGCCAAATGAAGCCGGATCGAGGCCAAATTGGGAGGGTTAATTCGCGGATCAAAGTTTCCGAAAAGTCATATTTCACGAAAAAATTTCCGAAAACTTTAAATGGCCATATCTCGGCCAAATGAAGCCGGATCGAGGCCAAATTGGGAGGGTTAATTCGCGGATCAAAGTTTCCGAAAAGTCATATTTCACCAAAACGTGATGTAACCCCTTGCCATTTTGGTCAATTTGGGTCATCTCTAAGAATGTACGTTTTTGGATGGCAAACGAAAGTCGGGGTCCGTACGAATAGAAAGAGGTACATCACTTCGAATTCGGACTGTATTTACCCGAGATATATCAATTTGAAAATTTCCGAAAACTTTAAATGGCCATATCTCGGCCAAATGAAGCCGGATCGAGGCCAAATTGGGAGGGTTAATTCGCGGATCAAAGTTTCCGAAAAGTCATATTTCACGAAAAAATTTCCGAAAACTTTAAATGGCCATATCTCGGCCAAATGAAGCCGGATCGAGGCCAAATTGGGAGGGTTAATTCGCGGATCAAAGTTTCCGAAAAGTCATATTTCACGAAAAAATTTCCGAAAACTTTAAATGGCCATATCTCGGCCAAATGAAGCCGGATCGAGGCCAAATTGGGAGGGTTAATTCGCGGATCAAAGTTTCCGAAAAGTCATATTTCACGAAAAAATTTCCGAAAACTTTAAATGGCCATATCTCGGCCAAATGAAGCCGGATCGAGGCCAAATTGGGAGGGTTAATTCGCGGATCAAAGTTTCCGAAAAGTCATATTTCACGAAAAAATTTCCGAAAACTTTAAATGGCCATATCTCGGCCAAATGAAGCCGGATCGAGGCCAAATTGGGAGGGTTAATTCGCGGATCAAAGTTTCCGAAAAGTCATATTTCACGAAAAATTTCCGAAAACTTTAAATGGCCATATCTCGGCCAAATGAAGCCGGATCGAGGCCAAATTGGGAGGGTTAATTCGCGGATCAAAGTTTCCGAAAAGTCATATTTCACGAAAAAATTTCCGAAAACTTTAAATGGCCATATCTCGGCCAAATGAAGCCGGATCGAGGCCAAATTGGGAGGGTTAATTCGCGGATCAAAGTTTCCGAAAAGTCATATTTCACGAAAAAATTTCCGAAAACTTTAAATGGCCATATCTCGGCCAAATGAAGCCGGATCGAGGCCAAATTGGGAGGGTTAATTCGCGGATCAAAGTTTCCGAAAAGTCATATTTCACGAAAAACGTGATGTAACCCCTTGCCATTTTGGTCAATTTGGGTCATCTCTAAGAATGTACGTTTTTGGATGGCAAACGAAAGTCGGGGTCCGTACGAGTTGAAAGAGGTATATCATTCCGAAATCGGACTCGATTTACCCGAGATATTTCAATTTGAAAATTTCCGAAAACTTTAAATGGCCATATCTCGGCCAAATGAAGCCGGATCGAGGCCAAATTGGGAGGGTTAATTCGCGGATCAAAGTTTCCGAAAAGTCATATTTCACGAAAAAATTTCCGAAAACTTTAAATGGCCATATCTCGGCCAAATGAAGCCGGATCGAGGCCAAATTGGGAGGGTTAATTCGCGGATCAAAGTTTCCGAAAAGTCATATTTCACGAAAAAATTTCCGAAAACTTTAAATGGCCATATCTCGGCCAAATGAAGCCGGATCGAGGCCAAATTGGGAGGGTTAATTCGCGGATCAAAGTTTCCGAAAAGTCATATTTCACGAAAAAATTTCCGAAAACTTTAAATGGCCATATCTCGGCCAAATGAAGCCGGATCGAGGCCAAATTGGGAGGGTTAATTCGCGGATCAAAGTTTCCGAAAAGTCATATTTCACGAAAAACGTGATGTAACCCCTTGCCATTTTGGTCAATTTGGGTCATCTCTAAGAATGTACGTTTTTGGATGGCAAACGAAAGTCGGGGTCCGTACGAGTAGAAAGAGGTACATCACTTCGAATTCGGACTGTATTTACCCGAGATATATCAATTTGAAAATTTCCGAAAACTTTAAATGGCCATATCTCGGCCAAATGAAGCCGGATCGAGGCCAAATTGGGAGGGTTAATTCGCGGATCAAAGTTTCCGAAAAGTCATATTTCACGAAAAAATTTCCGAAAACTTTAAATGGCCATATCTCGGCCAAATGAAGCCGGATCGAGGCCAAATTGGGAGGGTTAATTCGCGGATCAAAGTTTCCGAAAAGTCATATTTCACGAAAAAATTTCCGAAAACTTTAAATGGCCATATCTCGGCCAAATGAAGCCGGATCGAGGCCAAATTGGGAGGGTTAATTCGCGGATCAAAGTTTCCGAAAAGTCATATTTCACGAAAAACGTGATGTAACCCCTTGCCATTTTGGTCAATTTGGGTCATCTCTAAGAATGTACGTTTTTGGATGGCAAACGAAAGTCGGGGTCCGTACGAGTAGAAAGAGGTACATCACTTCGAATTCGGACTGTATTTACCCGAGATATATCAATTTGAAAATTTCCGAAAACTTTAAATGGCCATATCTCGGCCAAATGAAGCCGGATCGAGGCCAAATTGGGAGGGTTAATTCGCGGATCAAAGTTTCCGAAAAGTCATATTTCACGAAAAAATTTCCGAAAACTTTAAATGGCCATATCTCGGCCAAATGAAGCCGGATCGAGGCCAAATTGGGAGGGTTAATTCGCGGATCAAAGTTTCCGAAAAGTCATATTTCACGAAAAACGTGATGTAACCCCTTGCCATTTTGGTCAATTTGGGTCATCTCTAAGAATGTACGTTTTTGGATGGCAAACGAAAGTCGGGGTCCGTACGAGTAGAAAGAGGCATATCATTCCGAAATCGGACTCGATTTACCCGAGATATTTCAATTTAAAATTTCCGAAAACTTTAAATGGCCATATCTCGGCCAAATGAAGCCGGATCGAGGCCAAATTGGGAGGGTTAATTCGCGGATCAAAGTTTCCGAAAAGTCATATTTCACGAAAAAATTTCCGAAAACTTTAAATGGCCATATCTCGGCCAAATGAAGCCGGATCGAGGCCAAATTGGGAGGGTTAATTCGCGGATCAAAGTTTCCGAAAAGTCATATTTCACGAAAAAATTTCCGAAAACTTTAAATGGCCATATCTCGGCCAAATGAAGCCGGATCGAGGCCAAATTGGGAGGGTTAATTCGCGGATCAAAGTTTCCGAAAAGTCATATTTCACGAAAAAATTTCCGAAAACTTTAAATGGCCATATCTCGGCCAAATGAAGCCGGATCGAGGCCAAATTGGGAGGGTTAATTCGCGGATCAAAGTTTCCGAAAAGTCATATTTCACGAAAAAATTTCCGAAAACTTTAAATGGCCATATCTCGGCCAAATGAAGCCGGATCGAGGCCAAATTGGGAGGGTTAATTCGCGGATCAAAGTTTCCGAAAAGTCATATTTCACGAAAAAATTTCCGAAAACTTTAAATGGCCATATCTCGGCCAAATGAAGCCGGATCGAGGCCAAATTGGGAGGGTTAATTCGCGGATCAAAGTTTCCGAAAAGTCATATTTCACGAAAAAATTTCCGAAAACTTTAAATGGCCATATCTCGGCCAAATGAAGCCGGATCGAGGCCAAATTGGGAGGGTTAATTCGCGGATCAAAGTTTCCGAAAAGTCATATTTCACGAAAAAATTTCCGAAAACTTTAAATGGCCATATCTCGGCCAAATGAAGCCGGATCGAGGCCAAATTGGGAGGGTTAATTCGCGGATCAAAGTTTCCGAAAAGTCATATTTCACGCAAAACGTGATGTAACCCCTTGCCATTTTGGTCAATTTGGGTCATCTCTAAGAATGTACGTTTTTGGATGGCAAACGAAAGTCGGGGTCCGTACGAGTAGAAAGAGGTACATCACTTCGAATTCGGACTGTATTTACCCGAGATATATCAATTTGAAAATTTCCGAAAACTTTAAATGGCCATATCTCGGCCAAATGAAGCCGGATCGAGGCCAAATTGGGAGGGTTAATTCGCGGATCAAAGTTTCCGAAAAGTCATATTTCACGAAAAAATTTCCGAAAACTTTAAATGGCCATATCTCGGCCAAATGAAGCCGGATCGAGGCCAAATTGGGAGGGTTAATTCGCGGATCAAAGTTTCCGAAAAGTCATATTTCACGAAAAAATTTCCGAAAACTTTAAATGGCCATATCTCGGCCAAATGAAGCCGGATCGAGGCCAAATTGGGAGGGTTAATTCGCGGATCAAAGTTTCCGAAAAGTCATATTTCACGAAAAAATTTCCGAAAACTTTAAATGGCCATATCTCGGCCAAATGAAGCCGGATCGAGGCCAAATTGGGAGGGTTAATTCGCGGATCAAAGTTTCCGAAAAGTCATATTTCACGAAAAAATTTCCGAAAACTTTAAATGGCCATATCTCGGCCAAATGAAGCCGGATCGAGGCCAAATTGGGAGGGTTAATTCGCGGATCAAAGTTTCCGAAAAGTCATATTTCACGAAAAAATTTCCGAAAACTTTAAATGGCCATATCTCGGCCAAATGAAGCCGGATCGAGGCCAAATTGGGAGGGTTAATTCGCGGATCAAAGTTTCCGAAAAGTCATATTTCACGAAAAAATTTCCGAAAACTTTAAATGGCCATATCTCGGCCAAATGAAGCCGGATCGAGGCCAAATTGGGAGGGTTAATTCGCGGATCAAAGTTTCCGAAAAGTCATATTTCACGAAAAAATTTCCGAAAACTTTAAATGGCCATATCTCGGCCAAATGAAGCCGGATCGAGGCCAAATTGGGAGGGTTAATTCGCGGATCAAAGTTTCCGAAAAGTCATATTTCACGAAAAAATTTCCGAAAACTTTAAATGGCCATATCTCGGCCAAATGAAGCCGGATCGAGGCCAAATTGGGAGGGTTAATTCGCGGATCAAAGTTTCCGAAAAGTCATATTTCACGAAAAATTATTTCGAAAACTTTAAATGTGCCATATCTTGGCCAAATGAAGCCGGTTGAGGCCAAATTAAGAAGGGTTAATTCGCGGATCAAAGTTTCCGAAAAGTCATATTTCACCAAAATGATGCAAACCTTTGCAATTTTCGTAATTTGGGTCATCTCTAAGAATGTACGTTTTGGATGGCAAACGAAAGTAGAAAGAGGTACATCACTTCGAATTCGGACTGTATTTACCCGAGATATATCAATTTGAAAATTTCCGAAAACTTTAAATGGCCATATCTCGGCCAAATGAAGCCGGATCGAGGCCAAATTGGGAGGGTTAATTCGCGGATCAAAGTTTCCGAAAAGTCATATTTCACGAAAAAATTTCCGAAAACTTTAAATGGCCATATCTCGGCCAAATGAAGCCGGATCGAGGCCAAATTGGGAGGGTTAATTCGCGGATCAAAGTTTCCGAAAAGTCATATTTCACGAAAAAATTTCCGAAAACTTTAAATGGCCATATCTCGGCCAAATGAAGCCGGATCGAGGCCAAATTGGGAGGGTTAATTCGCGGATCAAAGTTTCCGAAAAGTCATATTTCACGAAAAACGTGATGTAACCCCTTGCCATTTTGGTCAATTTGGGTCATCTCTAAGAATGTACGTTTTTGGATGGCAAACGAAAGTCGGGGTCCGTACGAGTAGAAAGAGGTACATCACTTCGAATTCGGACTGTATTTACCCGAGATATATCAATTTGAAAATTTCCGAAAACTTTAAATGGCCATATCTCGGCCAAATGAAGCCGGATCGAGGCCAAATTGGGAGGGTTAATTCGCGGATCAAAGTTTCCGAAAAGTCATATTTCACGAAAAAATTTCCGAAAACTTTAAATGGCCATATCTCGGCCAAATGAAGCCGGATCGAGGCCAAATTGGGAGGGTTAATTCGCGGATCAAAGTTTCCGAAAAGTCATATTTCACGAAAAATTTCCGAAAACTTTAAATGGCCATATCTCGGCCAAATGAAGCCGGATCGAGGCCAAATTGGGAGGGTTAATTCGCGGATCAAAGTTTCCGAAAAGTCATATTTCACGAAAAAATTTCCGAAAACTTTAAATGGCCATATCTCGGCCAAATGAAGCCGGATCGAGGCCAAATTGGGAGGGTTAATTCGCGAATCAAAGTTTCCGAAAAGTCATATTTCACGAAAAAATTTCCGAAAACTTTAAATGGCCATATCTCGGCCAAATGAAGCCGGATCGAGGCCAAATTGGGAGGGTTAATTCGCGGATCAAAGTTTCCGAAAAGTCATATTTCACGAAAAAATTTCCGAAAACTTTAAATGGCCATATCTCGGCCAAATGAAGCCGGATCGAGGCCAAATTGGGAGGGTTAATTCGCGGATCAAAGTTTCCGAAAAGTCATATTTCACGAAAAAATTTCCGAAAACTTTAAATGGCCATATCTCGGCCAAATGAAGCCGGATCGAGGCCAAATTGGGAGGGTTAATTCGCGGATCAAAGTTTCCGAAAAGTCATATTTCACGAAAAAATTTCCGAAAACTTTAAATGGCCATATCTCGGCCAAATGAAGCCGGATCGAGGCCAAATTGGGAGGGTTAATTCGCGGATCAAAGTTTCCGAAAAGTCATATTTCACGAAAAACGTGATGTAACCCCTTGCCATTTTGGTCAATTTGGGTCATCTCTAAGAATGTACGTTTTTGGATGGCAAACGAAAGTCGGGGTCCGTACGAGTAGAAAGAGGTACATCACTTCGAATTCGGACTGTATTTACCCGAGATATATCAATTTGAAAATTTCCGAAAACTTTAAATGGCCATATCTCGGCCAAATGAAGCCGGATCGAGGCCAAATTGGGAGGGTTAATTCGCGGATCAAAGTTTCCGAAAAGTCATATTTCACGAAAAAATTTCCGAAAACTTTAAATGGCCATATCTCGGCCAAATGAAGCCGGATCGAGGCCAAATTGGGAGGGTTAATTCGCGGATCAAAGTTTCCGAAAAGTCATATTTCACGAAAAAATTTCCGAAAACTTTAAATGGCCATATCTCGGCCAAATGAAGCCGGATCGAGGCCAAATTGGGAGGGTTAATTCGCGGATCAAAGTTTCCGAAAAGTCATATTTCACGAAAAAATTTCCGAAAACTTTAAATGGCCATATCTCGGCCAAATGAAGCCGGATCGAGGCCAAATTGGGAGGGTTAATTCGCGGATCAAAGTTTCCGAAAAGTCATATTTCACGAAAAAATTTCCGAAAACTTTAAATGGCCATATCTCGGCCAAATGAAGCCGGATCGAGGCCAAATTGGGAGGGTTAATTCGCGGATCAAAGTTTCCGAAAAGTCATATTTCACGAAAAACGTGATGTAACCCCTTGCCATTTTGGTCAATTTGGGTCATCTCTAAGAATGTACGTTTTTGGATGGCAAACGAAAGTCGGGGTCCGTACGAGTAGAAAGAGGTACATCACTTCGAATTCGGACTGTATTTACCCGAGATATATCAATTTGAAAATTTCCGAAAACTTTAAATGGCCATATCTCGGCCAAATGAAGCCGGATCGAGGCCAAATTGGGAGGGTTAATTCGCGGATCAAAGTTTCCGAAAAGTCATATTTCACGAAAAAATTTCCGAAAACTTTAAATGGCCATATCTCGGCCAAATGAAGCCGGATCGAGGCCAAATTGGGAGGGTTAATTCGCGGATCAAAGTTTCCGAAAAGTCATATTTCACGAAAAACGTGATGTAACCCCTTGCCATTTTGGTCAATTTGGGTCATCTCTAAGAATGTACGTTTTTGGATGGCAAACGAAAGTCGGGGTCCGTACGAGTAGAAAGAGGTATATCATTCCGAAATCGGACTCGATTTACCCGAGATATTTCAATTTGAAAATTTCCGAAAACTTTAAATGGCCATATCTCGGCCAAATGAAGCCGGATCGAGGCCAAATTGGGAGGGTTAATTCGCGGATCAAAGTTTCCGAAAAGTCATATTTCACGAAAAAATTTCCGAAAACTTTAAATGGCCATATCTCGGCCAAATGAAGCCGGATCGAGGCCAAATTGGGAGGGTTAATTCGCGGATCAAAGTTTCCGAAAAGTCATATTTCACGAAAAAATTTCCGAAAACTTTAAATGGCCATATCTCGGCCAAATGAAGCCGGATCGAGGCCAAATTGGGAGGGTTAATTCGCGGATCAAAGTTTCCGAAAAGTCATATTTCACGAAAAAATTTCCGAAAACTTTAAATGGCCATATCTCGGCCAAATGAAGCCGGATCGAGGCCAAATTGGGAGGGTTAATTCGCGGATCAAAGTTTCCGAAAAGTCATATTTCACGAAAAAATTTCCGAAAACTTTAAATGGCCATATCTCGGCCAAATGAAGCCGGATCGAGGCCAAATTGGGAGGGTTAATTCGCGGATCAAAGTTTCCGAAAAGTCATATTTCACGAAAAAATTTCCGAAAACTTTAAATGGCCATATCTCGGCCAAATGAAGCCGGATCGAGGCCAAATTGGGAGGGTTAATTCGCGGATCAAAGTTTCCGAAAAGTCATATTTCACGAAAAAATTTCCGAAAACTTTAAATGGCCATATCTCGGCCAAATGAAGCCGGATCGAGGCCAAATTGGGAGGGTTAATTCGCGGATCAAAGTTTCCGAAAAGTCATATTTCACGAAAAAATTTCCGAAAACTTTAAATGGCCATATCTCGGCCAAATGAAGCCGGATCGAGGCCAAATTGGGAGGGTTAATTCGCGGATCAAAGTTTCCGAAAAGTCATATTTCACGAAAAACGTGATGTAACCCCTTGCCATTTTGGTCAATTTGGGTCATCTCTAAGAATGTACGTTTTTGGATGGCAAACGAAAGTCGGGGTCCGTACGAGTAGAAAGAGGTACATCACTTCGAATTCGGACTGTATTTACCCGAGATATATCAATTTGAAAATTTCCGAAAACTTTAAATGGCCATATCTCGGCCAAATGAAGCCGGATCGAGGCCAAATTGGGAGGGTTAATTCGCGGATCAAAGTTTCCGAAAAGTCATATTTCACGAAAAACGTGATGTAACCCCTTGCCATTTTGGTCAATTTGGGTCATCTCTAAGAATGTACGTTTTTGGATGGCAAACGAAAGTCGGGGTCCGTACGAGTAGAAAGAGGTACATCACTTCGAATTCGGACTGTATTTACCCGAGATATATCAATTTGAAAAATTTCCGAAAACTTTAAATGGCCATATCTCGGCCAAATGAAGCCGGATCGAGGCCAAATTGGGAGGGTTAATTCGCGGATCAAAGTTTCCGAAAAGTCATATTTCACGAAAAACGTGATGTAACCCCTTGCCATTTTGGTCAATTTGGGTCATCTCTAAGAATGTACGTTTTTGGATGGCAAACGAAAGTCGGGGTCCGTACGAGTAGAAAGAGGCATATCATTCCGAAATCGGACTCGATTTACCCGAGATATTTCAATTTGAAAATTTCCGAAAACTTTAAATGGCCATATCTCGGCCAAATGAAGCCGGATCGAGGCCAAATTGGGAGGGTTAATTCGCGGATCAAAGTTTCCGAAAAGTCATATTTCACGAAAAAATTTCCGAAAACTTTAAATGGCCATATCTCGGCCAAATGAAGCCGGATCGAGGCCAAATTGGGAGGGTTAATTCGCGGATCAAAGTTTCCGAAAAGTCATATTTCACGAAAAACGTGATGTAACCCCTTGCCATTTTGGTCAATTTGGGTCATCTCTAAGAATGTACGTTTTTGGATGGCAAACGAAAGTCGGGGTCCGTACGAGTAGAAAGAGGCACATCATTCCGAAATCGGACTCATTTACCCGAGATATTTCAATTTGAAAATTTCCGAAAACTTTAAATGGCCATATCTCGGCCAAATGAAGCCGGATCGAGGCCAAATTGGGAGGGTTAATTCGCGGATCAAAGTTTCCGAAAAGTCATATTTCACGAAAAAATTTCCGAAAACTTTAAATGGCCATATCTCGGCCAAATGAAGCCGGATCGAGGCCAAATTGGGAGGGTTAATTCGCGGATCAAAGTTTCCGAAAAGTCATATTTCACGAAAAAATTTCCGAAAACTTTAAATGGCCATATCTCGGCCAAATGAAGCCGGATCGAGGCCAAATTGGGAGGGTTAATTCGCGGATCAAAGTTTCCGAAAAGTCATATTTCACGAAAAATTTCCGAAAACTTTAAATGGCCATATCTCGGCCAAATGAAGCCGGATCGAGGCCAAATTGGGAGGGTTAATTCGCGAATCAAAGTTTCCGAAAAGTCATATTTCACGAAAAAATTTCCGAAAACTTTAAATGGCCATATCTCGGCCAAATGAAGCCGGATCGAGGCCAAATTGGGAGGGTTAATTCGCGGATCAAAGTTTCCGAAAAGTCATATTTCACGAAAAATTTCCGAAAACTTTAAATGGCCATATCTCGGCCAAATGAAGCCGGATCGAGGCCAAATTGGGAGGGTTAATTCGCGGATCAAAGTTTCCGAAAAGTCATATTTCACGAAAAAATTTCCGAAAACTTTAAATGGCCATATCTCGGCCAAATGAAGCCGGATCGAGGCCAAATTGGGAGGGTTAATTCGCGGATCAAAGTTTCCGAAAAGTCATATTTCACGAAAAAATTTCCGAAAACTTTAAATGGCCATATCTCGGCCAAATGAAGCCGGATCGAGGCCAAATTGGGAGGGTTAATTCGCGGATCAAAGTTTCCGAAAAGTCATATTTCACGAAAAACGTGATGTAACCCCTTGCCATTTTGGTCAATTTGGGTCATCTCTAAGAATGTACGTTTTTGGATGGCAAACGAAAGTCGGGGTCCGTACGAGTAGAAAGAGGTACATCACTTCGAATTCGGACTGTATTTACCCGAGATATATCAATTTGAAAATTTCCGAAAACTTTAAATGGCCATATCTCGGCCAAATGAAGCCGGATCGAGGCCAAATTGGGAGGGTTAATTCGCGGATCAAAGTTTCCGAAAAGTCATATTTCACGAAAAAATTTCCGAAAACTTTAAATGGCCATATCTCGGCCAAATGAAGCCGGATCGAGGCCAAATTGGGAGGGTTAATTCGCGGATCAAAGTTTCCGAAAAGTCATATTTCACGAAAAAATTTCCGAAAACTTTAAATGGCCATATCTCGGCCAAATGAAGCCGGATCGAGGCCAAATTGGGAGGGTTAATTCGCGGATCAAAGTTTCCGAAAAGTCATATTTCACGAAAAAATTTCCGAAAACTTTAAATGGCCATATCTCGGCCAAATGAAGCCGGATCGAGGCCAAATTGGGAGGGTTAATTCGCGGATCAAAGTTTCCGAAAAGTCATATTTCACGAAAAAATTTCCGAAAACTTTAAATGGCCATATCTCGGCCAAATGAAGCCGGATCGAGGCCAAATTGGGAGGGTTAATTCGCGGATCAAAGTTTCCGAAAAGTCATATTTCACGAAAAAATTTCCGAAAACTTTAAATGGCCATATCTCGGCCAAATGAAGCCGGATCGAGGCCAAATTGGGAGGGTTAATTCGCGGATCAAAGTTTCCGAAAAGTCATATTTCACGAAAAAATTTCCGAAAACTTTAAATGGCCATATCTCGGCCAAATGAAGCCGGATCGAGGCCAAATTGGGAGGGTTAATTCGCGGATCAAAGTTTCCGAAAAGTCATATTTCACGAAAAAATTTCCGAAAACTTTAAATGGCCATATCTCGGCCAAATGAAGCCGGATCGAGGCCAAATTGGGAGGGTTAATTCGCGGATCAAAGTTTCCGAAAAGTCATATTTCACGAAAAACGTGATGTAACCCCTTGCCATTTTGGTCAATTTGGGTCATCTCTAAGAATGTACGTTTTTGGATGGCAAACGAAAGTCGGGGTCCGTACGAGTAGAAAGAGGTACATCACTTCGAATTCGGACTGTATTTACCCGAGATATATCAATTTGAAAATTTCCGAAAACTTTAAATGGCCATATCTCGGCCAAATGAAGCCGGATCGAGGCCAAATTGGGAGGGTTAATTCGCGGATCAAAGTTTCCGAAAAGTCATATTTCACGAAAAAATTTCCGAAAACTTTAAATGGCCATATCTCGGCCAAATGAAGCCGGATCGAGGCCAAATTGGGAGGGTTAATTCGCGGATCAAAGTTTCCGAAAAGTCATATTTCACGAAAAAATTTCCGAAAACTTTAAATGGCCATATCTCGGCCAAATGAAGCCGGATCGAGGCCAAATTGGGAGGGTTAATTCGCGGATCAAAGTTTCCGAAAAGTCATATTTCACGAAAAAACGTGATGTAACCCCTTGCCATTTTGGTCAATTTGGGTCATCTCTAAGAATGTACGTTTTTGGATGGCAAACGAAAGTCGGGGTCCGTACGAGTAGAAAGAGGTACATCATTTCCGAATTATGGACTCGTATTTACCCGAGATATTTCAATTTAAAATTTCCGAAAACTTTAAATGGCCATATCTCGGCCAAATGAAGCCGGATCGAGGCCAAATTGGGAGGGTTAATTCGCGGATCAAAGTTTCCGAAAAGTCATATTTCACGAAAAAATTTCCGAAAACTTTAAATGGCCATATCTCGGCCAAATGAAGCCGGATCGAGGCCAAATTGGGAGGGTTAATTCGCGGATCAAAGTTTCCGAAAAGTCATATTTCACGAAAAAATTTCCGAAAACTTTAAATGGCCATATCTCGGCCAAATGAAGCCGGATCGAGGCCAAATTGGGAGGGTTAATTCGCGGATCAAAGTTTCCGAAAAGTCATATTTCACGAAAAACGTGATGTAACCCCTTGCCATTTTGGTCAATTTGGGTCATCTCTAAGAATGTACGTTTTTGGATGGCAAACGAAAGTCGGGGTCCGTACGAGTAGAAAGAGGTACATCACTTCGAATTCGGACTGTATTTACCCGAGATATATCAATTTGAAAATTTCCGAAAACTTTAAATGGCCATATCTCGGCCAAATGAAGCCGGATCGAGGCCAAATTGGGAGGGTTAATTCGCGGATCAAAGTTTCCGAAAAGTCATATTTCACGAAAAAAATTTCCGAAAACTTTAAATGGCCATATCTCGGCCAAATGAAGCCGGATCGAGGCCAAATTGGGAGGGTTAATTCGCGGATCAAAGTTTCCGAAAAGTCATATTTCACGAAAAAATTTCCGAAAACTTTAAATGGCCATATCTCGGCCAAATGAAGCCGGATCGAGGCCAAATTGGGAGGGTTAATTCGCGGATCAAAGTTTCCGAAAAGTCATATTTCACGAAAAAATTTCCGAAAACTTTAAATGGCCATATCTCGGCCAAATGAAGCCGGATCGAGGCCAAATTGGGAGGGTTAATTCGCGGATCAAAGTTTCCGAAAAGTCATATTTCACGAAAAAATTTCCGAAAACTTTAAATGGCCATATCTCGGCCAAATGAAGCCGGATCGAGGCCAAATTGGGAGGGTTAATTCGCGGATCAAAGTTTCCGAAAAGTCATATTTCACGAAAAAATTTCCGAAAACTTTAAATGGCCATATCTCGGCCAAATGAAGCCGGATCGAGGCCAAATTGGGAGGGTTAATTCGCGGATCAAAGTTTCCGAAAAGTCATATTTCACGAAAAATTTCCGAAAACTTTAAATGGCCATATCTCGGCCAAATGAAGCCGGATCGAGGCCAAATTGGGAGGGTTAATTCGCGGATCAAAGTTTCCGAAAAGTCATATTTCACGAAAAAATTTCCGAAAACTTTAAATGGCCATATCTCGGCCAAATGAAGCCGGATCGAGGCCAAATTGGGAGGGTTAATTCGCGGATCAAAGTTTCCGAAAAGTCATATTTCACGAAAAAATTTCCGAAAACTTTAAATGGCCATATCTCGGCCAAATGAAGCCGGATCGAGGCCAAATTGGGAGGGTTAATTCGCGGATCAAAGTTTCCGAAAAGTCATATTTCACGAAAAAATTTCCGAAAACTTTAAATGGCCATATCTCGGCCAAATGAAGCCGGATCGAGGCCAAATTGGGAGGGTTAATTCGCGGATCAAAGTTTCCGAAAAGTCATATTTCACGAAAAAATTTCCGAAAACTTTAAATGGCCATATCTCGGCCAAATGAAGCCGGATCGAGGCCAAATTGGGAGGGTTAATTCGCGGATCAAAGTTTCCGAAAAGTCATATTTCACGAAAAAATTTCCGAAAACTTTAAATGGCCATATCTCGGCCAAATGAAGCCGGATCGAGGCCAAATTGGGAGGGTTAATTCGCGGATCAAAGTTTCCGAAAAGTCATATTTCACGAAAAACGTGATGTTAACCCCTTGCCATTTTGGTCAATTTGGGTCATCTCTAAGAATGTACGTTTTTGGATGGCAAACGAAAGTCGGGGTCCGTACGAGTAGAAAGAGGTACATCACTTCGAATTCGGACTGTATTTACCCGAGATATATCAATTTGAAAATTTCCGAAAACTTTAAATGGCCATATCTCGGCCAAATGAAGCCGGATCGAGGCCAAATTGGGAGGGTTAATTCGCGGATCAAAGTTTCCGAAAAGTCATATTTCACGAAAAAATTTCCGAAAACTTTAAATGGCCATATCTCGGCCAAATGAAGCCGGATCGAGGCCAAATTGGGAGGGTTAATTCGCGGATCAAAGTTTCCGAAAAGTCATATTTCACGAAAAAATTTCCGAAAACTTTAAATGGCCATATCTCGGCCAAATGAAGCCGGATCGAGGCCAAATTGGGAGGGTTAATTCGCGGATCAAAGTTTCCGAAAAGTCATATTTCACGAAAAACGTGATGTAACCCCTTGCCATTTTGGTCAATTTGGGTCATCTCTAAGAATGTACGTTTTTGGATGGCAAACGAAAGTCGGGTTCGTACAGTTGAAAGAGGCGTATCATTCTCAAATGACTCGATTTAAAGTCATATTTCACGAAAAAATTTCCGAAAACTTTAAATGGCCATATCTCGGCCAAATGAAGCCGGATCGAGGCCAAATTGGGAGGGTTAATTCGCGGATCAAAGTTTCCGAAAAGTCATATTTCACGAAAAACGTGATGTAACCCCTTGCCATTTTGGTCAATTTGGGTCATCTCTAAGAATGTACGTTTTTGGATGGCAAACGAAAGTCGGGGTCCGTACGAGTAGAAAGAGGTACATCACTTCGAATTCGGACTGTATTTACCCGAGATATATCAATTTGAAAATTTCCGAAAACTTTAAATGGCCATATCTCGGCCAAATGAAGCCGGATCGAGGCCAAATTGGGAGGGTTAATTCGCGGATCAAAGTTTCCGAAAAGTCATATTTCACGAAAAAATTTCCGAAAACTTTAAATGGCCATATCTCGGCCAAATGAAGCCGGATCGAGGCCAAATTGGGAGGGTTAATTCGCGGATCAAAGTTTCCGAAAAGTCATATTTCACGAAAAAATTTCCGAAAACTTTAAATGGCCATATCTCGGCCAAATGAAGCCGGATCGAGGCCAAATTGGGAGGGTTAATTCGCGGATCAAAGTTTCCGAAAAGTCATATTTCACGAAAAACGTGATGTAACTAACCCCTTGCCATTTTGGTCAATTTGGGTCATCTCTAAGAATGTACGTTTTTGGATGGCAAACGAAAGTCGGGGTCCGTACGAGTAGAAAGAGGTACATCACTTCGAATTCGGACTGTATTTACCCGAGATATATCAATTTGAAAATTTCCGAAAACTTTAAATGGCCATATCTCGGCCAAATGAAGCCGGATCGAGGCCAAATTGGGAGGGTTAATTCGCGGATCAAAGTTTCCGAAAAGTCATATTTCACGAAAAAATTTCCGAAAACTTTAAATGGCCATATCTCGGCCAAATGAAGCCGGATCGAGGCCAAATTGGGAGGGTTAATTCGCGGATCAAAGTTTCCGAAAAGTCATATTTCACGAAAAAATTTCCGAAAACTTTAAATGGCCATATCTCGGCCAAATGAAGCCGGATCGAGGCCAAATTGGGAGGGTTAATTCGCGGATCAAAGTTTCCGAAAAGTCATATTTCACGAAAAACGTGATGTAACCCCTTGCCATTTTGGTCAATTTGGGTCATCTCTAAGAATGTACGTTTTTGGATGGCAAACGAAAGTCGGGGTCCGTACGAGTAGAAAGAGGTACATCACTTCGAATTCGGACTGTATTTACCCGAGATATATCAATTTGAAAATTTCCGAAAACTTTAAATGGCCATATCTCGGCCAAATGAAGCCGGATCGAGGCCAAATTGGGAGGGTTAATTCGCGGATCAAAGTTTCCGAAAAGTCATATTTCACGAAAAACATGATGAAAACTTTAATTGCCATTTTGGTCAATTTGGGTCATCTCTAAGAATGTACGTTTTTGGATGGCAAACGAAAGTCGGGGTCCGTACGAGTAGAAAGAGGCACATCACTTCGAATTCGGATCGATTTACCCGAGATATATCAATTTAAAAATTTCCGAAAACTTTAAATGGCCATATCTCGGCCAAATGAAGCCGGATCGAGGCCAAATTGGGAGGGTTAATTCGCGGATCAAAGTTTCCGAAAAGTCATATTTCACGAAAAACGTGATGTAACTAACCCCTTGCCATTTTGGTCAATTTGGGTCATCTCTAAGAATGTACGTTTTTGGATGGCAAACGAAAGTCGGGGTTCGTACGAGTTGAAAGAGGCATATCATTCCGAAATCGGACTCGATTTACCCGAGATATTTCAATTAAAATTTCCGAAAACTTTAAATGGCCATATCTCGGCCAAATGAAGCCGGATCGCGGCCAAATTGGGAGGGTTAATTCGGGTAGTTCAATAGAATATAATGCCATCAAAGTTTCCGAAAAGTCATATTTCACGAAAAACGTGATGTAACTAACCCCTTGCCATTTTGGTCAATTTGGGTCATCTCTAAGAATGTACGTTTTTGGATGGCAAACGAAAGTCGGGGTTCGTACGAGTTGAAAGAGGCATATCATTCCGAAATCGGACTCGATTTACCCGAGATATTTCAATTAAAATTTCCGAAAACTTTAAATGGCCATATCTCGGCCAAATGAAGCCGGATCGCGGCCAAATTGGGAGGGTTAATTCGCGGAGTTCAATAGAATATAATGCCATCAAAGTTTCCGAAAAGTCATATTTCACGAAAAACGTGATGTAACTAACCCCTTGCCATTTTGGTCAATTTGGGTCATCTCTAAGAATGTACGTTTTTGGATGGCAAACGAAAGTCGGGGTTCGTACGAGTTGAAAGAGGCATATCATTCCGAAATCGGACTCGATTTACCCGAGATATTTCAATTAAAATTTCCGAAAACTTTAAATGGCCATATCTCGGCCAAATGAAGCCGGATCGCGGCCAAATTGGGAGGGTTAATTCGCGGAGTTCAATAGAATATAATGCCATCAAAGTTTCCGAAAAGTCATATTTCACGAAAAACGTGATGTAACCCCTTGCCATTTTGGTCAATTTGGGTCATCTCTAAGAATGTACGTTTTTGGATGGCAAACGAAAGTCGGGGTTCGTACGAGTTGAAAGAGGCATATCATTCCGAAATCGGACTCGATTTACCCGAGATATTTCAATTAAAATTTCCGAAAACTTTAAATGGCCATATCTCGGCCAAATGAAGCCGGATCGAGGCCAAATTGGGAGGGTTAATTCGCGGATCAAAGTTTCCGAAAAGTCATATTTCACGAAAAAATTTCCGAAAACTTTAAATGGCCATATCTCGGCCAAATGAAGCCGGATCGAGGCCAAATTGGGAGGGTTAATTCGCGGATCAAAGTTTCCGAAAAGTCATATTTCACGAAAAACGTGATGTAACTAACCCCTTGCCATTTTGGTCAATTTGGGTCATCTCTAAGAATGTACGTTTTTGGATGGCAAACGAAAGTCGGGGTTCCGTAACGAGTTGAAAGAGGCATATCATTCCGAAATCGGAAGTCGATTTACCCGAGATATTTCAATTTCGAAAATTTCCGAAAACTTTAAATGGCCATATCTCGGCCAAATGAAGCCGGATCGAGGCCAAATTGGGAGGGTTAATTCGCGGATCAAAGTTTCCGAAAAGTCATATTTCACGAAAAATTTCCGAAAACTTTAAATGGCCATATCTCGGCCAAATGAAGCCGGATCGAGGCCAAATTGGGAGGGTTAATTCGCGGATCAAAGTTTCCGAAAAGTCATATTTCACGAAAAACGTGATGTAACTAACCTCTTGCCATTTTGGTCAATTTGGGTCATCTCTAAGAATGTACGTTTTTGGATGGCAAACGAAAGTCGGGGTTCGTACGAGTTGAAAGAGGCATATCATTCCGAAATCGGACTCGATTTACCCGAGATATTTCACGAAAAATTTCCGAAAACTTTAAATGGCCATATCTCGGCCAAATGAAGCCGGATCGCGGCCAAATTGGGAGGGTTAATTCGCGGAGTTCAATAGAATATAATGCCATCAAAGTTTCCGAAAAGTCATATTTCACGAAAAACGTGATGTAACTAACCCTTGCCATTTTGGTCAATTTGGGTCATCTCTAAGAATGTACGTTTTTGGATGGCAAACGAAAGTCGGGGCTCGTACGAGTTGAAAGAGGCATATCATTCCGAAATCGGACTCAAAGTTTACCCGAGATATTTCAATTTGAAAATTTCCGAAAACTTTAAATGGCCATATCTCGGCCAAATGAAGCCGGATCGAGGCCAAATTGGGAGGGTTAATTCGCGGATCAAAGTTTCCGAAAAGTCATATTTCACGAAAAAATTTCCGAAAACTTTAAATGGCCATATCTCGGCCAAATGAAGCCGGATCGAGGCCAAATTGAGGAGGGTTAATTCGCGGATCAAAGTTTCCGAAAAGTCATATTTCACGAAAAAATTTCCGAAAACTTTAAATGGCCATATCTCGGCCAAATGAAGCCGGATCGAGGCCAAATTGGGAGGGTTAATTCGCGGATCAAAGTTTCCGAAAAGTCATATTTCACGAAAAAATTTCCGAAAACTTTAAATGGCCATATCTCGGCCAAATGAAGCCGGATCGAGGCCAAATTGGGAGGGTTAATTCGCGGATCAAAGTTTCCGAAAAGTCATATTTCACGAAAAAATTTCCGAAAACTTTAAATGGCCATATCTCGGCCAAATGAAGCCGGATCGAGGCCAAATTGGGAGGGTTAATTCGCGGATCAAAGTTTCCGAAAAGTCATATTTCACGAAAAAATTTCCGAAAACTTTAAATGGCCATATCTCGGCCAAATGAAGCCGGATCGAGGCCAAATTGGGAGGGTTAATTCGCGGATCAAAGTTTCCGAAAAGTCATATTTCACGAAAAAATTTCCGAAAACTTTAAATGGCCATATCTCGGCCAAATGAAGCCGGATCGAGGCCAAATTGGGAGGGTTAATTCGCGGATCAAAGTTTCCGAAAAGTCATATTTCACGAAAAAATTTCCGAAAACTTTAAATGGCCATATCTCGGCCAAATGAAGCCGGATCGAGGCCAAATTGGGAGGGTTAATTCGCGGATCAAAGTTTCCGAAAAGTCATATTTCACGAAAAAATTTCCGAAAACTTTAAATGGCCATATCTCGGCCAAATGAAGCCGGATCGAGGCCAAATTGGGAGGGTTAATTCGCGGATCAAAGTTTCCGAAAAGTCATATTTCACGAAAAACGTGATGTAACTAACCCCTTGCCATTTTGGTCAATTTGGGTCATCTCTAAGAATGTACGTTTTTGGATGGCAAACGAAAGTCGGGGTTCGTACGAGTTGAAAGAGGCATATCATTCCGAAATCGGACTCGATTTACCCGAGATATTTCAATTAAAATTTCCGAAAACTTTAAATGGCCATATCTCGGCCAAATGAAGCCGGATCGAGGCCAAATTGGGAGGGTTAATTCGCGGATCAAAGTTTCCGAAAAGTCATATTTCACGAAAAACGTGATGTAACTAACCCCTTGCCATTTTGGTCAATTTGGGTCATCTCTAAGAATGTACGTTTTTGGATGGCAAACGAAAGTCGGGGTTCGTACGAGTTGAAAGAGGCATATCATTCCGAAATCGGACTCGATTTACCCGAGATATTTCAATTAAAATTTCCGAAAACTTTAAATGGCCATATCTCGGCCAAATGAAGCCGGATCGAGGCCAAATTGGGAGGGTTAATTCGCGGATCAAAGTTTCCGAAAAGTCATATTTCACGAAAAAATTTCCGAAAACTTTAAATGGCCATATCTCGGCCAAATGAAGCCGGATCGAGGCCAAATTGGGAGGGTTAATTCTGGATCAAAGTTTCCGAAAAGTCATATTTCACGAAAAAATTTCCGAAAACTTTAAATGGCCATATCTCGGCCAAATGAAGCCGGATCGAGGCCAAATTGGGAGGGTTAATTCGCGGATCAAAGTTTCCGAAAAGTCATATTTCACGAAAAAATTTCCGAAAACTTTAAATGGCCATATCTCGGCCAAATGAAGCCGGATCGCGGCCAAATTGGGAGGGTTAATTCGCGGAGTTCAATAGAATATAATGCCATCAAAGTTTCCGAAAAGTCATATTTCACGAAAAACGTGATGTAACTAACCCCTTGCCATTTTGGTCAATTTGGGTCATCTCTAAGAATGTACGTTTTTGGATGGCAAACGAAAGTCGGGGTTCGTACGAGTTGAAAGAGGCATATCATTCCGAAATCGGACTCGATTTACCCGAGATATTTCAATTAAAATTTCCGAAAACTTTAAATGGCCATATCTCGGCCAAATGAAGCCGGATCGCGGCCAAATTGGGAGGGTTAATTCGCGGAGTTCAATAGAATATAATGCCATCAAAGTTTCCGAAAAGTCATATTTCACGAAAAACGTGATGTAACTAACCCCTTGCCATTTTGGTCAATTTGGGTCATCTCTAAGAATGTACGTTTTTGGATGGCAAACGAAAGTCGGGGCTCGTACGAGTTGAAAGAGGCATATCATTCCGAAATCGGACTGTATTTACCCGAGATATATCAATTTGAAAATTTCCGAAAACTTTAAATGGCCATATCTCGGCCAAATGAAGCCGGATCGAGGCCAAATTGGGAGGGTTAATTCGCGGATCAAAGTTTCCGAAAAGTCATATTTCACGAAAAAATTTCCGAAAACTTTAAATGGCCATATCTCGGCCAAATGAAGCCGGATCGAGGCCAAATTGGGAGGGTTAATTCGCGGATCAAAGTTTCCGAAAAGTCATATTTCACGAAAAAATTTCCGAAAACTTTAAATGGCCATATCTCGGCCAAATGAAGCCGGATCGAGGCCAAATTGGGAGGGTTAATTCGCGGATCAAAGTTTCCGAAAAGTCATATTTCACGAAAAATTTCCGAAAACTTTAAATGGCCATATCTCGGCCAAATGAAGCCGGATCGAGGCCAAATTGGGAGGGTTAATTCGTGGATCAAAGTTTCCGAAAAGTCATATTTCACGAAAAAATTTCCGAAAACTTTAAATGGCCATATCTCGGCCAAATGAAGCCGGATCGAGGCCAAATTGGGAGGGTTAATTCGCGGATCAAAGTTTCCGAAAAGTCATATTTCACGAAAAATTTCCGAAAACTTTAAATGGCCATATCTCGGCCAAATGAAGCCGGATCGAGGCCAAATTGGGAGGGTTAATTCGCGGAATCATCAAAGTTTCCGAAAAGTCATATTTCACGAAAAAATTTCCGAAAACTTTAAATGGCCATATCTCGGCCAAATGAAGCCGGATCGAGGCCAAATTGGGAGGGTTAATTCGCGGATCAAAGTTTCCGAAAAGTCATATTTCACGAAAAAATTTCCGAAAACTTTAAATGGCCATATCTCGGCCAAATGAAGCCGGATCGAGGCCAAATTGGGAGGGTTAATTCGCGGATCAAAGTTTCCGAAAAGTCATATTTCACGAAAAAATTTCCGAAAACTTTAAATGGCCATATCTCGGCCAAATGAAGCCGGATCGAGGCCAAATTGGGAGGGTTAATTCGCGGATCAAAGTTTCCGAAAAGTCATATTTCACGAAAAAATTTCCGAAAACTTTAAATGGCCATATCTCGGCCAAATGAAGCCGGATCGAGGCCAAATTGGGAGGGTTAATTCGCGGATCAAAGTTTCCGAAAAGGCATCTGTCACGAAAAAATTTCCCCGAAAACTTTAAATGGCCATATCTCGGCCAAATGAAGCCGGATCGAGGCCAAATTGGGAGGGTTAATTCGCGGATCAAAGTTTCCGAAAAGTCATATTTCACGAAAAAATTTCCGAAAACTTTAAATGGCCATATCTCGGCCAAATGAAGCCGGATCGAGGCCAAATTGGGAGGGTTAATTCGCGGATCAAAGTTTCCGAAAAGTCATATTTCACGAAAAAATTTCCGAAAACTTTAAATGGCCATATCTCGGCCAAATGAAGCCGGATCGAGGCCAAATTGGGAGGGTTAATTCGCGGACTCAAAGTTTCCGAAAAGTCATATTTCACGAAAAAATTTCCGAAAACTTTAAATGGCCATATCTCGGCCAAATGAAGCCGGATCGAGGCCAAATTGGGAGGGTTAATTCGCGGATCAAAGTTTCCGAAAAGTCATATTTCACGAAAAAATTTCCGAAAACTTTAAATGGCCATATCTCGGCCAAATGAAGCCGGATCGAGGCCAAATTGGGAGGGTTAATTCGCGGATCAAAGTTTCCGAAAAGTCATATTTCACGAAAAAATTTCCGACAACTTTAAGAATGGCCATATCTCGGCCAAATGAAGCCGGATCGAGGCCAAATTGGGAGGGTTAATTCGCGGATCAAAGTTTCCGAAAAGTCATATTTCACGAAAAAATTTCCGAAAACTTTAAATGGCCATATCTCGGCCAAATGAAGCCGGATCGCGGCCAAATTGGGAGGGTTAATTCGCGGAGTTCAATAGAATATAATGCCATCAAAGTTTCCGAAAAGTCATATTTCACGAAAAACGTGATGTAACTAACTTGCCATTTTGGTCAATTTGGGTCATCTCTAAGAATGTACGTTTTTGGATGGCAAACGAAAGTCGGGGTTCGTACGAGTTGAAAGAGGCATATCATTCCGAAATCGGACTCGATTTACCCGAGATATTTCAATTAAAATTTCCGAAAACTTTAAATGGCCATATCTCGGCCAAATGAAGCCGGATCGCGGCCAAATTGGGAGGGTTAATTCGCGGAGTTCAATAGAATATAATGCCATCAAAGTTTCCGAAAAGTCATATTTCACGAAAAACGTGATGTAACTAACTTGCCATTTTGGTCAATTTGGGTCATCTCTAAGAATGTACGATTTTGGATGGCAAACGAAAGTCGGGGCTCGTACGAGTTGAAAGAGGCATATCATTCCGAAATCGGACCCGATTTACCCGAGATATTTCAATTTAAAATTTCCGAAAACTTTAAATGGCCATATCTCGGCCAAATGAAGCCGGATCGAGGCCAAATTGGGAGGGTTAATTCGCGGATCAAAGTTTCCGAAAAGTCATATTTCACGAAAAAATTTCCGAAAACTTTAAATTGGCCATATCTCGGCCAAATGAAGCCGGATCGAGGCCAAATTGGGAGGGTTAATTCGCGGATCAAAGTTTCCGAAATAGTCATATTTCACGAATTAAAATTTCCGAAAACTTTAAATGGCCATATCTCGGCCAAATGAAGCCGGATCGAGGCCAAATTGGGAGGGTTAATTCGCGGATCAAAGTTTCCGAAAAGTCATATTTCACGAAAAAATTTCCGAAAACTTTAAATGGCCATATCTCGGCCAAATGAAGTCCGGATCGAGGCCAAATTGGGAGGGTTAATTCGCGGATCAAAGTTTCCGAAAAGTCATATTTCACGAAAAAAATTTCCGAAAACTTTAAATGGCCATATCTCGGCCAAATGAAGCCGGATCGAGGCCAAATTGGGAGGGTTAATTCGCGGTCAATAGAAATAATCAAAGTTTCCGAAAAGTCATATTTCACGAAAAAATTTCCGAAAACTTTAAATGGCCATATCTCGGCCAAATGAAGCCGGATCGAGGCCAAATTGGGAGGGTTAATTCGCGGATCAAAGTTTCCGAAAAGTCATATTTCACGAAAAAATTTCCGAAAACTTTAAATGGCCATATCTCGGCCAAATGAAGCCGGATCGAGGCCAAATTGGGAGGGTTAATTAATCGGATCAAAGTTTCCCGAAAAGTCATATTTCTACGAAAAATTTCCGAAAACTTTAAATGGCCATATCTCGGCCAAATGAAGCCGGATCGAGGCCAAATTGGGAGGGTTAATTCGCGGATCAAAGTTTCCGAAAAGTCATATTTCACGAAAAAATTTCCGAAAACTTTAAATGGCCATATCTCGGCCAAATGAAGCCGGGATCGAGGCCAAATTGAAGGAGGGTTATCATTCCGAAATCGGACTCGAAGTTTCCCGAAAAGTCATATTTCTACGAAAAAATTTCCGAAAACTTTAAATGGCCATATCTCGGCCAAATGAAGCCGGATCGAGGCCAAATTGGGAGGGTTAATTCGCGGAGTTCAATAGAATATAATGCCATCAAAGTTTCCGAAAAGTCATATTTCACGAAAAACGTGATGTAACTAACCCCTTGCCATTTTGGTCAATTTGGGTCATCTCTAAGAATGTACGTTTTTGGATGGCAAACGAAAGTCGGGGCTCGTACGAGTTGAAAGAGGCATATCATTCCGAAATCGGACTCGGATTTACCCGAGATATTTCAATTTACGAAAATTTCCGAAAACTTTAAATGGCCATATCTCGGCCAAATGAAGCCGGATCGCGGCCAAATTGGGAGGGTTAATTCGCGGAGTTCAATAGAATATAATGCCATCAAAGTTTCCGAAAAGTCATATTTCACGAAAAACGTGATGTAACTAACCCCTTGCCATTTTGGTCAATTTGGGTCATCTCTAAGAATGTACGTTTTTGGATGGCAAACGGAAGTCGGGGCTCGTACGAGTTGAAAGAGGCATATCATTCCGAAATCGGACTCGATTTACCCGAGATATTTCAAATAAAATTTCCGAAAACTTTAAATGGCCATATCTCGGCCAAATGAAGCCGGATCGCGGCCAAATTGGGAGGGTTAATTCGCGGAGTTCAATAGAATATAATGCCATCAAAGTTTCCGAAAAGTCATATTTCACGAAAAACGTGATGTAACTAACCCCTTGCCATTTTGGTCAATTTGGGTCATCTCTAAGAATGTACGTTTTTGGATGGCAAACGGAAGTCGGGGCTCGTACGAGTTGAAAGAGGCATATCATTCCGAAATCGGACTCGATTTACCCGAGATATTTCAAATAAAATTTCCGAAAACTTTAAATGGCCATATCTCGGCCAAATGAAGCCGGATCGCGGCCAAATTGGGAGGGTTAATTCGCGGAGTTCAATAGAATATAATGCCATCAAAGTTTCCGAAAAGTCATATTTCACGAAAAACGTGATGTAACTAACCCCTTGCCATTTTGGTCAATTTGGGTCATCTCTAAGAATGTACGTTTTTGGATGGCAAACGGAAGTCGGGGCTCGTACGAGTTGAAAGAGGCATATCATTCCGAAATCGGACTCGATTTACCCGAGATATTTCAATTAAAATTTCCGAAAACTTTAAATGGCCATATCTCGGCCAAATGAAGCCGGATCGCGGCCAAATTGGGAGGGTTAATTCGCGGAGTTCAATAGAATATAATGCCATCAAAGTTTCCGAAAAGTCATATTTCACGAAAAACGTGATGTAACTAACCCCTTGCCATTTTGGTCAATTTGGGTCATCTCTAAGAATGTACGTTTTTGGATGGCAAACGGAAGTCGGGGTTCGTACGAGTTGAAAGAGGCATATCATTCCGAAATCGGACTCGATTTACCCGAGATATTTCAATTAAAATTTCCGAAAACTTTAAATGGCCATATCTCGGCCAAATGAAGCCGGATCGCGGCCAAATTGGGAGGGTTAATTCGCGGAGTTCAATAGAATATAATGCCATCAAAGTTTCCGAAAAGTCATATTTCACGAAAAACGTGATGTAACTAACCCCTTGCCATTTTGGTCAATTTGGGTCATCTCTAAGAATGTACGTTTTTGGATGGCAAACGAAAGTCGGGGCTCGTACGAGTTGAAAGAGGCATATCATTCCGAAATCGGACTCGATTTACCCGAGATATTTCAATTGAAAATTTCCGAAAACTTTAAATGGCCATATCTCGGCCAAATGAAGCCGGATCGCGGCCAAATTGGGAGGGTTAATTCGCGGATCAAAGTTTCCGAAAAGTCATATTTCATCGAAAAAAAAATTTCCGAAAAACTTTAAATGGCATATCTCGGCCAAATGAAGCCGATTGAGGCCAAATTGGGAGGGTTAATTTGGATGCAATTCGCGGATCAAAGTTTCCGAGTTGAAAGAGGCATATTTCACGAAAAATTTCCGAAACAGTTTAAATGGCCATATCTCGGCCAAATGAAGCCGGATCGAGCCAATTGGGAGGGTTATTGCGGATCAAAGTTTCCGAAAAGTCATATTTCACGAAAAAATTTCCGAAAACTTTAAATGGCCATATCTCGGCCAAATGAAGCCGGATCGAGGCCAAATTGGGAGGGTTAATTCGCGGAGTTCAATAAAATTTAATCATCAAAGTTTCCGAAAAGTCATATTTCACGAAAAATTTCCGAAAACTTTAAATGGCCATATCTCGCCAAATGAAGCCGGATCGAGCCAATTGGGGTTGCCATTTTGGTCAAAGTTTGAGGTCATCTTTCAAGAATGTACGTTTTTGGAACTTTAAATGGAATTCGGCCAAATGAGTCGGATCGAGGCGAAATTGGGAGGCATATCATTCAAATCGGACTCGAAGTTTACCCGAAAAGTCATATTTCACGAAAAAATTTCCGAAAACTTTAAATGGCCATATCTCGGCCAAATGAAGCCGGATCGCGGCCAAATTGGGAGGGTTAATTCGCGGATCAAAGTTTCCGAAAAGTCATATTTCACGAAAAACGGAAAACCCCTTTCCGACAACTTGTAAATTTGGGTCATATCTAAGAAATGTAAGTTTTTGGATCGTAAGCGAAAGTGGGGGCTCGTACGAGTTGAAAGAGGCATATCAAATTTCCGAAATCGGAGTCGATTTCCATATTTCACGAAAAAATTTCCGAAAACTTTAAATGGCCATATCTCGGCCAAATGAAGCCGGATCGCGGCCAAATTGGGAGGGTTAATTCGCGGATCAAAGTTTCCGAAAAGTCATATTTCACGAAAAAATTTCCGAAAACTTTAAATGGCCATATCTCGGCCAAATGAAGCCGGATCGAGGCCAAATTGAAGGAGGCTTATCATTCGAAATCGGACTCAAAGTTTCCGAAATTGGAGTCGATATTTCACTAAAAATTTCCGAAAACTTTAAATGGCCATATCTCGGCCAAATGAAGCCGGATCGCGGCCAAATTGGGAGGGTTAATTCGCGGATCAAAGTTTCCGAAAAGTCATATTTCACGAAAAACGTGATGTAACCCCTTGCCATTTTGGTCAATTTGGGTCATCTCTAAGAATGTACGTTTTTGGATGGCAAACGGAAGTCGGGGTTCGTACGAGTTGAAAGAGGCATATCATTCCGAAATCGGACTCGATTTACCCGAGATATTTCAATTAAAATTTCCGAAAACTTTAAATGGCCATATCTCGGCCAAATGAAGCCGGATCGCGGCCAAATTGGGAGGGTTAATTCGCGGTCAAAGTTTCCGAATAGTAATATTTGAAGCGCCGCGGGTGCGCATCAAAGTTTCCGAAAAGTCATATTTCACGAAAAACGTGATGTAACCCCTTGCCATTTTGGTCAATTTGGGTCATCTCTAAGAATGTACGTTTTTGGATGGCAAACGGAAGTCGGGGTTCGTACGAGTTGAAAGAGGCATATCATTCCGAAATCGGACTCGATTTACCCGAGATATTTCAATTAAAATTTCCGAAAACTTTAAATGGCCATATCTCGGCCAAATGAAGCCGGATCGCGGCCAAATTGGGAGGGTTAATTCGCGGAGTTCAATAGAATATAATGCCATCAAAGTTTCCGAAAAGTCATATTTCACGAAAAACGTGATGTAACTAACCCCTTGCCATTTTGGTCAATTTGGGTCATCTCTAAGAATGTACGTTTTTGGATGGCAAACGAAAGTCGGGGTTCGTACGAGTTGAAAGAGGCATATCATTCCGAAATCGGACTCGATTTACCCGAGATATTTCAATTAAAATTTCCGAAAACTTTAAATGGCCATATCTCGGCCAAATGAAGCCGGATCGCGGCCAAATTGGGAGGGTTAATTCGCGGAGTTCAATAGAATATAATGCCATCAAAGTTTCCGAAAAGTCATATTTCACGAAAAACGTGATGTAACTAACCCCTTGCCATTTTGGTCAATTTGGGTCATCTCTAAGAATGTACGTTCTTGGATGGCAAACGAAAGTCGGGGTTCGTACGAGTTGAAAGAGGCATATCATTCCGAAATCGGACTCGATTTACCCGAGATATTTCAATTAAAATTTCCGAAAACTTTAAATGGCCATATCTCGGCCAAATGAAGCCGGATCGCGGCCAAATTGGGAGGGTTAATTCGCGGAGTTCAATAGAATATATTCATAGTTTCCGAAAAGTCATATTTCACGAAAAACGTGATGGTAACCTAACCCTTGCCATTTTGGTCAATTTGGGTCATCTCTAAGAATGTACGTTCTTGGATGGCAAACGAAAGTCGGGGTTCGTACGAGTTGAAAGAGGCATATCATTCCGAAATCGGACTTGATTTACCCGAGATATTTCAATTAAAAATTTCCGAAAACTTTAAATGGCCATATCTCGGCCAAATGAAGCCGGATCGCGGCCAAATTGGGAGGGTTAATTCGCGGTAAAGTTCAATAGAAGTATATTTCACGAAAAAGTTTCCGAAAACTTTAATGGCCATATTTCGGCCAAATAACGTGATCGAGCCAAATTGATTAATTGCGGATCAAAGTTTCCGAAAAGTCATATTTCACGAAAAATTTCCGAAAACTTTAATTGGCCATATCTCGGCCAAATGAAAGCCGGATCGAGGCCAAATTGGGAGGGTTAATTCGCGAGTTCAAAGTTTCCGAAAAGTCATATTTCACGAAAAATTTCCGAAAACTTTAAATGGCCATATCTCGGCCAAATGAAGCCGGATCGAGGCCAAATTGGGAGGGTTAATTCGCGGATCAAAGTTTCAAAAGTCATATTTCACGAAAAAGTTTCCGAAAATTTAAGTCATATTTCGACCAAATGAAGCCGTGATCGAAGCCAAATTGGGAGGGTTAATTGGAATCAAAGTTTCGAAAGTCATCTTTCACGAAAAAATTTCGAAAACTTTATTGGCATATTTGGCCAAATGAAGCGTCGGGGCCAATTGGGAGGGTTGAAAGAGGCGTATCATTTCCGAAATCGGACTCATATTTCCCGAGATATTTCAATTAAAATTTCCGAAAACTTTAAATGGCCATATCTCGGCCAAATGAAGCCGGATCGCGGCCAAATTGGGAGGGTTAATTCGCGGAGTTCAATAGAATATAATGCCATCAAAGTTTCCGAAAAGTCATATTTCACGAAAAACGTGATGTAACTAACTCCTTGCCATTTTGGTCAATTTGGGTCATCTCTAAGAATGTACGTTCTTGGATGGCAAACGAAAGTCGGGGGTCGGTACGAGTTGAAAGAGGCATATCATTCCGAAATCGGGGACTTGATTTCCCGAGATATTTCAATTAAAATTTCCGAAAACTTTAAATGGCCATATCTCGGCCAAATGAAGCCGGATCGCGGCCAAATTGGGAGGGTTAATTCGCGGAGTTCAATAGAATATAATGCCATCAAAGTTTCCGAAAAGTCATATTTCACGAAAAACGTGATGTAACTAACCCCTTGCCATTTTGGTCAATTTGGGTCATCTCTAAGAATGTACGTTCTTGTATGGCAAACGAAAGTCGGGGTTCGTACGAGTTGAAAGAGGCATATCATTCCGAAATCGGACTCGATTTACCCGAGATATTTCAATTAAAATTTCCGAAAACTTTAAATGGCCATATCTCGGCCAAATGAAGCCGGATCGCGGCCAAATTGGGAGGGTTAATTCGCGGAGTTCAATAGAATATATTGCCATCAAAGTTTCCGAAAAGTCATATTTCACGAAAAACGTGATGTAACTAACCCCTTGCCATTTTGGTCAATTTGGGTCATCTCTAAGAATGTACGTTCTTGGATGGCAAACGAAAGTCGGGGTTCGTACGAGTTGAAAGAGGCATATCATTCCGAAATCGGACTTGATTTACCCGAGATATTTCAATTAAAATTTCCGAAAACTTTAAATGGCCATATCTCGGCCAAATGAAGCCGGATCGCGGCCAAATTGGGAGGGTTAATTCGCGGAGTTCAATAGAATATAATGCCATCAAAGTTTCCGAAAAGTCATATTTCACGAAAACGAATTTGATGTAACTTAACCCTTGCCATTTTGGTCAATTTGAGTCATCTCTAAGAATGTACGTTTTTGGATGGCAAACGAAAGTCGGGGTTCGTACGAGTTGAAAGAGGCATATCATTCCGAAATCGGACTCGGCCAAATGAAGCCGGATCGCGGCCAAATTGGGAGGGTTAATTCGCGGAGTTCAATAGAATATAATGCCATCAAAGTTTCCGAAAAGTCATATTTCACGAAAAACGTGATGTAACTAACCCCTTGCCATTTTGGTCAATTTGGGTCATCTCTAAGAATTTACGTTTTTGGATGGCAAACGGAAGTCGGGGCTCGTACGAGTTGAAAGAGGCATATCATTCCGAAATCGGACTCGATTTACCCGAGATATTTCAATTAAAATTCGCGGAGTTCAATAGAATATAATGCCATCAAAGTTTCCGAAAAGTCATATTTCACGAAAAACGTGATGTAACTAACCCCTTGCCATTTTGGTCAATTTGGGTCATCTCTAAGAATGTACGTTTTTGGATGGCAAACGAAAGTCGGGGTTCGTACGAGTTGAAAGAGGCATATCATTCCGAAATCGGACTCGGCCAAATGAAGCCGGATCGCGGCCAAATTGGGAGGGTTAATTCGCGGAGTTCAATAGAATATAATGCCATCAAAGTTTCCGAAAAGTCATATTTCACGAAAAACGTGATGTAACTAACCCCTTGCCATTTTGGTCAATTTGAGTCATCTCTAAGAATGTACGTTTTTGGATGGCAAACGAAAGTCGGGGTTCGTACGAGTTGAAAGAGGCATATCATTCCGAAATCGGACTCGATTTACCCGAGATATTTCAATTAAAATGAAGCCGGATCGCGGCCAAATTGGGAGGGTTAATTCGCGGAGTTCAATAGAATATAATGCCATCAAAGTTTCCGAAAAGTCATATTTCACGAAAAACGTGATGTAACTAACCCCTTGCCATTTTGGTCAATTTGGGTCATCTCTAAGAATTTACGTTTTTGGATGGCAAACGGAAGTCGGGGCTCGTACGAGTTGAAAGAGGCATATCATTCCGAAATCGGACTCGATTTACCCGAGATATTTCAATTAAAATGAAGCCGGATCGCGGCCAAATTGGGAGGGTTAATTCGCGGAGTTCAATAGAATATAATGCCATTAAAGTTTCCGAAAAGTCATATTTAACGAAAAACGTGATGTAACTAACCCCTTGCCATTTTGGTCAATTTGGGTCATCTCTAAGAATGTACGTTTTTGGATGGCAAACGAAAGTCGGGGTTCGTACGAGTTGAAAGAGGCATATCATTCCGAAATCAGACTCGACTTACCCGAGATATTTCAATTAAAATGAAGCCGGATCGCGGCCAAATTGGGAGGGTTAATTCGCGGAGTTCAATAGAATATAATGCCATCAAAGTTTCCGAAAAGTCATATTTCACGAAAAACGTGATGTAACTAACCCCTTGCCATTTTGGTCAATTTGGGTCATCTCTAAGAATGTACGTTTTTGGATGGCAAACGAAAGTCGGGGCTCGTACGAGTTGAAAGGGGCATATCATTCCGAAATCGGACTCGATTTACCCGAGATATTTCAATTAAAATTTCCGAAAACTTTAAATGGCCATATCTCGGCCAAATGAAGCCGGATCGCGGCCAAATTGGGAGGGTTAATTCGCGGAGTTCAATAGAATATAATGCCATCAAAGTTTCCGAAAAGTCATATTTCACGAAAAACGTGATGTTACTAACCCCTTGCCATTTTGGTCAATTTGGGTCATCTCTAAGAATGTACGTTTTTGGATGGCAAACGAAAGTCGGGGTTCGTACGAGTTGAAAGAGGCATATCATTCCGAAATCGGACTCGATTTACCCGAGATATTTCAATTAAAATTTCCGAAAACTTTAAATGGCCATATCTCGGCCAAATGAAGCCGGATCGCGGCCAAGTTGGGAGGGTTAATTCGCGGAGTTCAATAGAATATAATGCCATCAAAGTTTCCGAAAAGTCATATTTCACGAAAAACGTGATGTAACTAACCCCTTGCCATTTTGGTCAATTTGGGTCATCTCTAAGAATGTACGTTTTTGGATAGCAAACGAAAGTCGGGGTTCGTACGAGTTGAAAGAGGCATATCATTCCGAAATCGGAATACGAAATACGAGAGATATTTCAATACGAAAATTTCCGAAAACTTTAAATGGCCATATCTCGGCCAAATGAAGCCGGATCGCGGCCAAATTGGGAGGGTTAATTCGCGGAGTTCAATAGAATATAATGCCATCAAAGTTTCCGAAAAGTCATATTTCACGAAAAACGTGATGTAACTAACCCCTTGCCATTTTGGTCAATTTGGGTCATCTCTAAGAATGTACGTTTTTGGATGGCAAACGAAAGTCGGGGTTCGTACGAGTTGAAAGAGGCATATCATTCCGAAATCGGACTCGATTTACCCGAGATATTTCAATTAAAATTTCCGAAAACTTTAAATGGCCATATCTCGGCCAAATGAAGCCGGATCGCGGCCAAATTGGGATGGTTAATTCGCGGAGTTCAATAGAATATAATGCCATCAAAGTTTCCGAAAAGTCATATTTCACGAAAAACGTGATGTAACTAACCCCTTGCCATTTTGGTCAATTTGGGTCATCTCTAAGAATGTACGTTTTTGGATGGCTCGAAAGTCGGGGTTCGTACGAGTTGAAAGAGGCATATCATCCCGAAATCGGACTCGATTTACCCGAGATATTTCAATTAAAATTTCCGAAAACTTTAAATGGCCATATCTCGGCCAAATGAAGCCGGATCGCGGCCAAATTGGGAGGGTTAATTCGCGGAGTTCAATAGAATATAATGCCATCAAAGTTTCCGAAAAGTCATATTTCACGAAAAACGTGATGTAACTAACCCCTTGCCATTTTGGTCAATTTGGGTCATCTCTAAGAATGTACGTTTTTGGATGGCAAACGAAAGTCGGGGTTCGTACGAGTTGAAAGAGGCATATCATTCCGAAATCGGACTCGATTTACCCGAGATATTTCAATTAAAATTTCCGAAAACTTTAAATGGCCATATCTCGGCCAAATGAAGCCGGATCGCGGCCAAATTGGGAGGGTTAATTCGCGGAGTTCAATAGAATATAATGCCATCAAAGTTTCCGAAAAGTCATATTTCACGAAAAACGTGATGTAACTAACCCCTTGCCATTTTGGTCAATTTGGGTCATCTCTAAAAAAGTACGTTTTTGGATGGCAAACGAAAGTCGGGGTTCGTACGAGTTGAAAGACGCATATCATTCCGAAATCGGACTCGATTTACCCGAGATATTTCAATTAAAATTTCCGAAAACTTTAAATGGCCATATCTCGGCCAAATGAAGCCGGATCGCGGCCAAATTGGGAGGGTTAATTCGCGGAGTTCAATAGAATATAATGCCATCAAAGTTTCCGAAAAGTCATATTTCACGAAAAAATTTCCGAAAACTTTAAATGGCCATATCTCGGCCAAATGAAGCCGGATCGAGGCCAAATTGGGAGGGTTAATTCGCGGATCAAAGTTTCCGAAAAGTCATATTTCACGAAAAACGTGATGTAACCCCTTGCCATTTTGGTCAATTTGGGTCATCTCTAAGAATGTACGTTTTTGGATGGCAAACGAAAGTCGGGGTCCGTACGAGTAGAAAGAGGTACATCACTCCGAATTCGGACTGTATTTACCCGAGATATTTCAATACGAAAATTTCCGAAAACTTTAAATGGCCATATCTCGGCCAAATGAAGCCGGATCGAGGCCAAATTGGGAGGGTTAATTCGCGGATCAAAGTTTCCGAAAAGTCATATTTCACGAAAAAATTTCCGAAAACTTTAAATGGCCATATCTCGGCCAAATGAAGCCGGATCGAGGCCAAATTGGGAGGGTTAATTCGCGGATCAAAGTTTCCGAAAAGTCATATTTCACGAAAAAATTACCGAAAACTTTAAATGGCCATATCTCGGCCAAATGAAGCCGGATCGAGGCCAAATTGGGAGGGTTAATTCGCGGATCAAAGTTTCCGAAAAGTCATATTTCACGAAAAAATTTCCGAATACTTTAAATGGCCATATCTCGGCCAAATGAAGCCGGATCGCGGCCAAATAAGGAGGGTTAATTCGCGGATCAAAGTTTCCGAAAAGTCATATTTCACGAAAAAATTTCCGAAAACTTTAAATGGCCATATCTCGGCCAAATGAAGCCGGATCGAGGCCAAATTGGGAGGGTTAATTCGCGGATCAAAGTTTCCGAAAAGTCATATTTCACGAAAAACGTGATGTAACCCCTTGTCATTTTGGTCAATTTGGGTCATCTCTAAGAATGTACGATATATCAATTTGAAAATTTCCGAAAACTTTAAATGGCCATATCTCGGCCAAATGAAGCCGGATCGAGGCCAAATTGGGAGGGTTAATTCGCGGATCAAAGTTTCCGAAAAGTCATATTTCACGAAAAAATTTCCGAAAACTTTAAATGGCCATATCTCGGCCAAATGAAGCCGGATCGAGGCCAAATTGGGAGGGTTAATTCGCGGATCAAAGTTTCCGAAAAGTCATATTTCACGAAAAAATTTCCGAAAACTTTAAATGGCCATATCTCGGCCAAATGAAGCCGGATCGAGGCCAAATTGGGAGGGTTAATTCGCGGATCAAAGTTTCCGAAGTCATATTTCACGAAAAAATTTCCGAAAACTTTAAATGGCCATATCTCGGCCAAATGAAGCCGGATCGAGGCCAAATTGGGAGGGTTAATTCGCGGATCAAAGTTTCCGAAAAGTCATATTTCACGAAAAAATTTCCGAAAACTTTAAATGGCCATATCTCGGCCAAATGAAGCCGGATCGAGGCCAAATTGGGAGGGTTAATTCGTGGATCAAAGTTTCTGAAAAGTCATATTTCACGAAAAAATTTCCGAAAACTTTAAATGGCCATATCTCGGCCAAATGAAGCCGGATCGAGGCCAAATTGGGAGGGTTAATTCGCGGATCAAAGTTTCCGAAAAGTCATATTTCACGAAAAAATTTCCGAAAACTTTAAATGGCCATATCTCGGCCAAATGAAGCCGGATCGAGGCCAAATTGGGAGGGTTAATTCGCGGAACAAAGTTTCCGAAAAGTCATATTTCACGAAAAAATTTCCGAAAACTTTAAATGGCCATATCTCGGCCAAATGAAGCCGGATCGAGGCCAAATTGGGAGGGTTAATTCGCGGATCAAAGTTTCCGAAAAGTCATATTTCACGAAAAAATTTCCGAAAACTTTAAATGGCCATATCTCGGCCAAATGAAGCCGGATCGAGGCCAAATAGGAAGGGTTAATTCGCGGATCAAAGTTTCCGAAAAGTCATATTTCACGAAAAAATTTCCGAAAACTTTAAATGGCCATATCTCGGCCAAATGAAGCCGGATCGAGGCCAAATTGGGAGGGTTAATTCGCGGATCAAAGTTTCCGAAAAGTCATATTTCACGAAAAACGTGATGTAACCCCTTGCCATTTAGGTCCATTTGGGTCATCTCTAAGAATGTACGTTTTTGGATGGCAAACGAAAGTCGGGGTCCGTACGAGTAGAAAGAGGTACATCACTTCGAATTCGGACTGTATTTACCCGAGATATATTAATTTGAAAATTTCCGAAAACTTTAAATTGCCATATCTCGGCCAAATGAAGCCGGATCGAGGCCAAATTGGGAGGGTTAATTCGCGGATCAAAGTTTCCGAAAAGTCATATTTCACGAAAAAATTTCCGAAAACATTAAATGGCCATATCTCGGCCAAATGAAGCCGGATCGAGGCCAAATTGGGAGGGTTAATTCGCGGATCAAAGTTTCCGAAAAGTCATATTTCACGAAAAAATTTCCGAAAACTTTAAATGGCCATATCTCGGCCAAATGAAGCCGGATCGAGGCCAAATTGGGAGGGTTAATTCGCGGATCAAAGTTTCCGAAAAGTCATATTTCACGAAAAATTTCCGAAAACTTTAAATGGCCATATCTCGGCCAAATGAAGCCGGATCGAGGCCAAATTGGGAGGGTTAATTCGCGGATCAAAGTTTCCGAAAAGTCATATTTCACGAAAAAATTTCCGAAAACTTTAAATGGCCATATCTCGGCCAAATGAAGCCGGATCGAGGCCAAATTGGGAGGGTTAATTCGCGGATCAAAGTTTCCGAAAAGTCATATTTCACGAAAAAATTTCCGAAAACTTTAAATGGCCATATCTCGGCCAAATGAAGCCGGATCGAGGCCAAATTGGGAGGGTTAATTCGCGGATCAAAGTTTCCGAAAAGTCATATTTCACGAAAAATTTCCGAAAACTTTAAATGGCCATATCTCGGCCAAATGAAGCCGGATCGAGGCCAAATTGGGAGGGTTAATTCGCGGATCAAAGTTTCCGAAAAGTCATATTTCACGAAAAAATTTCCGAAAACTTTTAATGGCCATATCTCGGCCAAATGAAGCCGGATCGAGGCCAAATTGGGAGGGTTAATTCGCGGATCAAAGTTTCCGAAAAGTCATATTTCACGAAAAAATTTCCGAAAACTTTAAATGGCCATATCTCGGCCAAATGAAGCCGGATCGAGGCCAAATTGGGAGGGTTAATTCGCGGATCAAAGTTTCCGAAAAGTCATATTTCACGAAAAAATTTCCGAAAACTTTAAATGGCCATATCTCGGCCAAATGAAGCCGGATCGAGGCCAAATTGGGAGGGTTAATTCGCGGATCAAAGTTTCCGAAAAGTCATATTTCACGAAAAAATTTCCGAAAACTTTAAATGGCCATATCTCGGCCAAATGAAGCCAATAGAATATAATGCCATCAAAGTTTCCGAAAAGTCATATTTCACGAAAAACGTGATGTAACTAACTCCTTGCCATTTTGGTCAATTTGGGTCATCTCTAAGAATGTACGTTTTTGGATGGCAAACGAAAGTCGGGGTTCGTACGAGTTGAAAGAGGCATATCATTCCGAAATCGGACTCGATTTACCCGAGATATTTCAATTAAAATTTCCGAAAACTTTAAATGGCCATATCTCGGCCAAATGAAGCCAATAGAATATAATGCCATCAAAGTTTCCGAAAAGTCATATTTCACGAAAAACGTGATGTAACTAACCCCTTGCCATTTTGGTCAATTTGGGTCATCTCTAAGAATGTACGTTTTTGGATGGCAAACGAAAGTCGGGGTTCGTACGAGTTGAAAGACGCATATCATTCCGAAATCGGACTCGATTTACCCGAGATATTTCAATTAAAATTTCCGAAAACTTTAAATGGCCATATCTCGGCCAAATGAAGCCGGATCGCGGCCAAATTGGGAGGGTTAATTCGCGGAGTTCAATAGAATATAATGCCATCAAAGTTTCCGAAAAGTCATATTTCACGAAAAACGTGATGTAACTAACCCCTTGCCATTTTGGTCAATTTGGGTCATCTCTAAAAAAGTACGTTTTTGGATGGCAAACGGAAGTCGGGGCTCGTACGAGTTGAAAGAGGCATATCATTCCGAAATCGGACTCGATTTACCCGAGATATTTCAATTAAAATTTCCGAAAACTTTAAATGGCCATATCTCGGCCAAATGAAGCCGGATCGAGGCCAAATTGGGAGGGTTAATTCGCGGAGTTCAATAGAATATAATGCCATCAAGGTTTCCGAAAAGTCATATTTCACGAAAAACGTGATGTAACTAACCCCTTGCCATTTTGGTCAATTTGGGTCATCTCTAAGAATGTACGTTTTTGGATGGCAAACGAAAGTCGGGGTTCGTACGAGTTGAAAGACGCATATCATTCCGAAATCGGACTCGATTTACCGAGATATTTCAATTAAAATTTCCGAAAACTTTAAATGGCCATATCTCGGCCAAATGAAGCCGGATCGCGGCCAAATTGGGAGGGTTAATTCGCGGAGTTCAATAGAATATAATGCCATCAAAGTTTCCGAAAAGTCATATTTCACGAAAAACGTGATGTAACTAACCCCTTGCCATTTTGGTCAATTTGGGTCATCTCTAAGAATGTACGTTTTTGGATGGCAAACGAAAGTCGGGGTTCGTACGAGTTGAAAGACGCATATCATTCCGAAATCGGACTCGATTTACCCGAGATATTTCAATTAAAATTTCCGAAAACTTTAAATGGCCATATCTCGGCCAAATGAAGCCGGATCGCGGCCAAATTGGGAGGGTTAATTCGCGGAGTTCAATAGAATATAATGCCATCAATGTTTCCGAAAAGTCATATTTCACGAAAAAATTTCCGAAAACTTTAAATGGCCATATCTCGGCCAAATGAAGCCGGATCGAGGCCAAATTGGGAGGGTTAATTCGCGGATCAAAGTTTCCGAAAAGTCATATTTCACGAAAAACGTGATGTAACCCCTTGCCATTTTGGTCAATTTGGGTCATCTCTAAGAATGTACGTTTTTGGATGGCAAACGAAAGTCGGGGTCCGTACGAGTAGAAAGAGGTACATCACTCCGAATTCGGACTGTATTTACCCGAGATATATCAATTTGAAAATTTCCGAAAACTTTAAATGGCCATATCTCGGCCAAATGAAGCCGGATCGAGGCCAAATTGGGAGGGTTAATTCGCGGATCAAAGTTTCCGAAAAGTCATATTTCACGAAAAAATTTCCGAAAACTTTAAATGGCCATATCTCGGCCAAATGAAGCCGGATCGAGGCCAAATTGGGAGGGTTAATTCGCGGATCAAAGTTTCCGAAAAGTCATATTTCACGAAAAACGTGATGTAACCCCTTGCCATTTTGGTCAATTTGGGTCATCTCTAAGAATGTACGTTTTTGGATGGCAAACGAAAGTCGGGGTCCGTACGAGTAGAAAGAGGTACATCACTCCGAATTCGGACTGTATTTACCCGAGATATATCAATTTGAAAATTTCCGAAAACTTTAAATGGCCATATCTGAAAATTTCCGAAAACTTTAAATGGCCATATCTCGGCCAAATGAAGCCGGATCGAGGCCAAATTGGGAGGGTTAGTTCGCGGAACAAAGTTTCCGAAAAGTCATATTTCACGAAAAAATTTCCGAAAACTTTAAATGGCCATATCTCGGCCAAATGAAGCCGGATCGAGGCCAAATTGGGAGGGTTAATTCGCGGATCAAAGTTTCCGAAAAGTCATATTTCACGAAAAAATTTCCGAAAACTTTAAATGGCCATATCTCGGCCAAATGAAGCCGGATCGAGGCCAAATTGGGAGGGTTAATTCGCGGATCAAAGTTTTCGAAAAGTCATATTTCACGAAAAAATTTCCGAAAACTTTAAATGGCCATATCTCGGCCAAATGAAGCCGGATCGAGGCCAAATTGGGAGGGTTAATTCGCGGATCAAAGTTTCCGAAAAGTCATATTTCACGAAAAAATTTCCGAAAACTTTAAATGGCCATATCTCGGCCAAATGAAGCCGGATCGAGGCCAAATTGGGAGGGTTAATTCGCGGATCAAAGTTTCCGAAAAGTCATATTTCACGAAAAAATTTCCGAAAACTTTAAATGGCCATATCTCGGCCAAATGAAGCCGGATCGAGGCCAAATTGGGAGGGTTAATTCGCGGATCAAAGTTTCCGAAAAGTCATATTTCACGAAAAACGTGATGTAACCCCTTGCCATTTTGGTCAATTTGGGTCATCTCTAAGAATGTACGTTTTTGGATGGCAAACGAAAGTCGGGGTCCGTACGAGTAGAAAGAGGTACATCACTTCGAATTCGGACTGTATTTACCCGAGATATATTAATTTGAAAATTTCCGAAAACTTTAAATTGCCATATCTCGGCCAAATGAAGCCGGATCGAGGCCAAATTGGGAGGGTTAATTCGCGGATCAAAGTTTCCGAAAAGTCATATTTCACGAAAAAATTTCCGAAAACTTTAAATGGCCATATCTCGGCCAAATGAAGCCGGATCGAGGCCAAATTGGGAGGGTTAATTCGCGGATCAAAGTTTCCGAAAAGTCATATTTCACGAAAAAATTTCCGAAAACTTTAAATGGCCATATCTCGGCCAAATGAAGCCGGATCGAGGCCAAATTGGGAGGGTTAATTCGCGGATCAAAGTTTCCGAAAAGTCATATTTCACGAAAAAATTTCCGAAAACTTTAAATGGCCATATCTCGGCCAAATGAAGCCGGATCGAGGCCAAATTGGGAGGGTTAATTCGCGGATCAAAGTTTCCGAAAAGTCATATTTCACGAAAAAATTTCCGAAAACTTTAAATGGCCATATCTCGGCCAAATGAAGCCGGATCGAGGCCAAATTGGGAGGGTTAATTCGCGGATCAAAGTTTCCGAAAAGTCATATTTCACGAAAAAATTTCCGAAAACTTTAAATGGCCATATCTCGGCCAAATGAAGCCGGATCGAGGCCAAATTGGGAGGGTTAATTCGCGGATCAAAGTTTCCGAAAAGTCATATTTCACGAAAAAATTTCCAAAAACTTTAAATGGCCATATCTCGGCCAAATGAAGCCGGATCGAGGCCAAATTGGGAGGGTTAATTCGCGGATCAAAGTTTCCGAAAAGTCATATTTCACGAAAAAATTTCCGAAAACTTTAAATGGCCATATCTCGGCCAAATGAAGCCGGATCGAGGCCAAATTGGGAGGGTTAATTCGCGGATCAAAGTTTCCGAAAAGTCATATTTCACGAAAAAATTTCCGAAAACTTTAAATGGCCATATCTCGGCCAAATGAAGCCGGATCGAGGCCAAATTGGGAGGGTTAATTCGCGGATCAAAGTTTCCGAAAAGTCATATTTCACGAAAAAATTTCCGAAAACTTTAAATGGCCATATCTCGGCCAAATGAAGCCGGATCGAGGCCAAATTGGGAGGGTTAATTCGCGGATCAAAGTTTCCGAAAAGTCATATTTCACGAAAAAATTTCCGAAAACTTTAAATGGCCATATCTCGGCCAAATGAAGCCGGATCGAGGCCAAATTGGGAGGGTTAATTCGCGGATCAAAGTTTCCGAAAAGTCATATTTCACGAAAAAATTTCCGAAAACTTTAAATGGCCATATCTCGGCCAAATGAAGCCGGATCGAGGCCAAATTGGGAGGGTTAATTCGCGGATCAAAGTTTCCGAAAAGTCATATTACACGAAAAAATTGCCGAAAACTTTAAATGGCCATATCTCGGCCAAATGAAGCCGGATCGAGGCCAAATTGGGAGGGTTAATTCGCGGATCAAAGTTTCCGAAAAGTCATATTTCACGAAAAAATTTCCGAAAACTTTAAATGGCCATATCTCGGCCAAATGAAGCCGGATCGAGGCCAAATTGGGAGGGTTAATTCGCGGATCAAAGTTTCCGAAAAGTCATATTTCACGAAAAAATTTCCGAAAACTTTAAATGGCCATATCTCGGCCAAATGAAGCCGGATCGAGGCCAAATTGGGAGGGTTAATTCGCGGATCAAAGTTTCCGAAAAGTCATATTTCACGAAAAAATTTCCGAAAACTTTAAATGGCCATATCTCGGCCAAATGAAGCCGGATCGAGGCCAAATTGGGAGGGTTAATTCGCGGATCAAAGTTTCCGAAAAGTCATATTTCACGAAAAAATTTCCGAAAACTTTAAATGGCCATATCTCGGCCAAATGAAGCCGGATCGAGGCCAAATTGGGAGGGTTAATTCGCGGATCAAAGTTTCCGAAAAGTCATATTTCACGAAAAAATTTCCGAAAACTTTAAATGGCCATATCTCGGCCAAATGAAGCCGGATCGAGGCCAAATTGGGAGGGTTAATTCGCGGATCAAAGTTTCCGAAAAGTCATATTTCACGAAAAATTTCCGAAAACTTTAAATGGCCATATCTCGGCCAAATGAAGCCGGATCGAGGCCAAATTGGGAGGGTTAATTCGCGGATCAAAGTTTCCGAAAAGTCATATTTCACGAAAAAATTTCCGAAAACTTTAAATGGCCATATCTCGGCCAAATGAAGCCGGATCGAGGCCAAATTGGGAGGGTTAATTCGCGGATCAAAGTTTCCGAAAAGTCATATTTCACGAAAAAATTTCCGAAAACTTTAAATGGCCATATCTCGGCCAAATGAAGCCGGATCGAGGCCAAATTGGGAGGGTTAATTCGCGGATCAAAGTTTCCGAAAAGTCATATTTCACGAAAAAATTTCCGAAAACTTTAAATGGCCATATCTCGGCCAAATGAAGCCGGATCGAGGCCAAATTGGGAGGGTTAATTCGCGGATCAAAGTTTCCGAAAAGTCATATTTCACGAAAAAATTTCCGAAAACTTTAAATGGCCATATCTCGGCCAAATGAAGCCGGATCGAGGCCAAATTGGGAGGGTTAATTCGCGGATCAAAGTTTCCGAAAAGTCATATTTCACGAAAAATTTCCGAAAACTTTAAATGGCCATATCTCGGCCAAATGAAGCCGGATCGAGGCCAAATTGGGAGGGTTAATTCGCGGATCAAAGTTTCCGAAAAGTCATATTTCACGAAAAAATTTCCGAAAACTTTAAATGGCCATATCTCGGCCAAATGAAGCCGGATCGAGGCCAAATTGGGAGGGTTAATTCGCGGATCAAAGTTTCCGAAAAGTCATATTTCACGAAAAAATTTCCGAAAACTTTAAATGGCCATATCTCGGCCAAATGAAGCCGGATCGAGGCCAAATTGGGAGGGTTAATTCGCGGATCAAAGTTTCCGAAAAGTCATATTTCACGAAAAAATTTCCGAAAACTTTAAATGGCCATATCTCGGCCAAATGAAGCCGGATCGAGGCCAAATTGGGAGGGTTAATTCGCGGATCAAAGTTTCCGAAAAGTCATATTTCACGAAAAAATTTCCGAAAACTTTAAATGGCCATATCTCGGCCAAATGAAGCCGGATCGAGGCCAAATTGGGAGGGTTAATTCGCGGATCAAAGTTTCCGAAAAGTCATATTTCACGAAAAAATTTCCGAAAACTTTAAATGGCCATATCTCGGCCAAATGAAGCCGGATCGAGGCCAAATTGGGAGGGTTAATTCGCGGATCAAAGTTTCCGAAAAGTCATATTTCACGAAAAAATTTCCGAAAACTTTAAATGGCCATATCTCGGCCAAATGAAGCCGGATCGAGGCCAAATTGGGAGGGTTAATTCGCGGATCAAAGTTTCCGAAAAGTCATATTTCACGAAAAATTTTCCGAAAACTTTAAATGGCCATATCTCGGCCAAATGAAGCCGGATCGAGGCCAAATTGGGAGGGTTAATTCGCGGATCAAAGTTTCCGAAAAGTCATATTTCACGAAAAAATTTCCGAAAACTTTAAATGGCCATATCTCGGCCAAATGAAGCCGGATCGAGGCCAAATTGGGAGGGTTAATTCGCGGATCAAAGTTTCCGAAAAGTCATATTTCACGAAAAAATTTCCGAAAACTTTAAATGGCCATATCTCGGCCAAATGAAGCCGGATCGAGGCCAAATTGGGAGGGTTAATTCGCGGATCAAAGTTTCCGAAAAGTCATATTTCACGAAAAACGTGATGTAACCCCTTGCCATTTTGGTCAATTTGGGTCATCTCTAAGAATGTACGTTTTTTGGATGGCAAACGAAAGTCGGGGTCCGTACGAGTAGAAAGAGGTACATCACTTCGAATTCGGACTATATTTACCCGAGATATATCAATTTGAAAATTTCCGAAAACTTTAAATTGCCATATCTCGGCCAAATGAAGCCGGATCGAGGCCAAATTGGGAGGGTTAATTCGCGGATCAAAGTTTCCGAAAAGTCATATTTCACGAAAAAATTTCCGAAAACTTTAAATGGCCATATCTCGGCCAAATGAAGTCGGATCGAGGCCAAATTGGGAGGGTTAATTCGCGGATCAAAGTTTCCGAAAAGTCATATTTCACGAAAAAATTTCCGAAAACTTTAAATGGCCATATCTCGGCCAAATGAAGCCGGATCGAGGCCAAATTGGGAGGGTTAATTCGCGGATCAAAGTTTCCGAAAAGTCATATTTCACGAAAAAATTTCCGAAAACTTTAAATGGCCATATCTCGGCCAAATGAAGCCGGATCGAGGCCAAATTGGGAGGGTTAATTCGCGGATCAAAGTTTCCGAAAAGTCATATTTCACGAAAAAATTTCCGAAAACTTTAAATGGCCATATCTCGGCCAAATGAAGCCGGATCGAGGCCAAATTGGGAGGGTTAATTCGCGGATCAAAGTTTCCGAAAAGTCATATTTCACGAAAAAATTTCCGAAAACTTTAAATGGCCATATCTCGGCCAAATGAAGCCGGATCGAGGCCAAATTGGGAGGGTTAATTCGCGGATCAAAGTTTCCGAAAAGTCATATTTCACGAAAAAATTTCCGAAAACTTTAAATGGCCATATCTCGGCCAATAGAAGCCGGATCGAGGCCAAATTGGGAGGGTTAATTCGCGGATCAAAGTTTCCGAAAAGTCATATTTCACGAAAAATTTCCGAAAACTTTAAATGGCCATATCTCGGCCAAATGAAGCCGGATCGAGGCCAAATTGGGAGGGTTAATTCGCGGATCAAAGTTTCCGAAAAGTCATATTTCACGAAAAAATTTCCGAAAACTTTAAATGGCCATATCTCGGCCAAATGAAGCCGGATCGAGGCCAAATTGGGAGGGTTAATTCGCGGATCAAAGTTTCCGAAAAGTCATATTTCACGAAAAATTTCCGAAAACTTTAAATGGCCATATCTCGGCCAAATGAAGCCGGATCGAGGCCAAATTGGGAGGGTTAATTCGCGGATCAAAGTTTCCGAAAAGTCATATTTCACGAAAAAATTTCCGAAAACTTTAAATGGCCATATCTCGGCCAAATGAAGCCGGATCGAGGCCAAATTGGGAGGGTTAATTCGCGGATCAAAGTTTCCGAAAAGTCATATTTCACGAAAAAATTTCCGAAAACTTTAAATGGCCATATCTCGGCCAAATGAAGCCGGATCGAGGCCAAATTGGGAGGGTTAATTCGCGGATCAAAGTTTCCGAAAAGTCATATTTCACGAAAAAATTTCCGAAAACTTTAAATGGCCATATCTCGGCCAAATGAAGCCGGATCGAGGCCAAATTGGGAGGGTTAATTCGCGGATCAAAGTTTCCGAAAAGTCATATTTCACGAAAAAATTTCCGAAAACTTTAAATGGCCATATCTCGGCCAAATGAAGCCGGATCGAGGCCAAATTGGGAGGGTTAATTCGCGGATCAAAGTTTCCGAAAAGTCATATTTCACGAAAAAATTTCCGAAAACTTTAAATGGCCATATCTCGGCCAAATGAAGCCGGATCGAGGCCAAATTGGGAGGGTTAATTCGCGGATCAAAGTTTCCGAAAAGTCATATTTCACGAAAAAATTTCCGAAAACTTTAAATGGCCATATCTCGGCCAAATGAAGCCGGATCGAGGCCAAATTGGGAGGGTTAATTCGCGGATCAAAGTTTCCGAAAAGTCATATTTCACGAAAAAATTTCCGAAAACTTTAAATGGCCATATCTCGGCCAAATGAAGCCGGATCGAGGCCAAATTGGGAGGGTTAATATGCGGATCAAAGTTTCCGAAAAGTCATATTTCACGAAAAAATTTCCGAAAACTTTAAATGGCCATATCTCGGCCAATAGAAGCCGGAAAAGTCATATTTCACGAAAAAATTTCCGAAAACTTTAAATGGCCATATCTCGGCCAAATGAAGCCGGATCGAGGCCAAATTGGGAGGGTTAATTCGCGGATCAAAGTTTCCGAAAAGTCATATTTCACGAAAAAATTTCCGAAAACTTTAAATGGCCATATCTCGGCCAAATGAAGCCGGATCGAGGCCAAATTGGGAGGGTTAATTCGCGGATCAAAGTTTCCGAAAAGTCATATTTCACGAAAAAATTTCCGAAAACTTTAAATGGCCATATCTCGGCCAAATGAAGCCGGATCGAGGCCAAATTGGGAGTGTTAATTCGCGGATCAAAGTTTCCGAAAAGTCATATTTCACGAAAAAATTTCCGAAAACTTTAAATGGCCATATCTCGGCCAAATGAAGCCGGATCGAGGCCAAATTGGGAGGGTTAATTCGCGGATCAAAGTTTCCGAAAAGTCATATTTCACGAAAAAATTTCCGAAAACTTTAAATGGCCATATCTCGGCCAAATGAAGCCGGATCGAGGCCAAATTGGGAGGGTTAATTCGCGGATCAAAGTTTCCGAAAAGTCATATTTCACGAAAAAATTTCCGAAAACTTTAAATGGCCATATCTCGGCCAAATGAAGCCGGATCGAGGCCAAATTGGGAGGGTTAATTCGCGGATCAAAGTTTCCGAAAAGTCATATTTCACGAAAAAATTTCCGAAAACTTTAAATGGCCATATCTCGGCCAAATGAAGCCGGATCGAGGCCAAATTGGGAGGGTTAATTCGCGGATCAAAGTTTCCGAAAAGTCATATTTCACGAAAAAATTTCCGAAAACTTTAAATGGTCATATCTCGGCCAAATGAAGCCGGATCGAGGCCAAATTGGGAGGGTTAATTCGCGGATCAAAGTTTCCGAAAAGTCATATTTCACGAAAAAATTTCCGAAAACTTTAAATGGCCATATCTCGGCCAAATGAAGCCGGATCGAGGCCAAATTGGGAGGGTTAATTCGCGGATCAAAGTTTCCGAAAAGTCATATTTCACGAAAAAATTTCCGAAAACTTTAAATGGCCATATCTCGGCCAAATGAAGCCGGATCGAGGCCAAATTGGGAGGGTTAATTCGCGGATCAAAGTTTCCGAAAAGTCATATTTCACGAAAAACGTGATGTAACTAACCCCTTGCCATTTTGGTCAATTTGGGTCATCTCTAAGAATGTACGTTTTTGGATGGCAAACGAAAGTCGGGGTTCGTACGAGTTGAAAGAGGCATATCATTCCGAAATCGGACTCGATTTACCGAGATATTTCAATTAAAATTTCCGAAAACTTTAAATGGCCATATCTCGGCCAAATGAAGCCGGATCGCGGCCAAATTGGGAGGGTTAATTCGCGGAGTTCAATAGAATATAATGCCATCAAAGTTTCCGAAAAGTCATATTTCACGAAAAACGTGATGTAACTAACTCCTTTCCATTTTGGTCAATTTGGGTCATCTCTAAGAATGTACGTTCTTGGATGGCAAACGAAAGTCGGGGTTCGTACGAGTTGAAAGAGGCATATCATTCCGAAATCGGACTTGATTTACCCGAGATATTTCAATTAAAATTTCCGAAAACTTTAAATGGCCATATCTCGGCCAAATGAAGCCGGATCGCGGCCAAATTGGGAGGGTTAATTCGCGGAGTTCAATAGAATATAATGCCATCAAAGTTTCCGAAAAGTCATATTTCACGAAAAACGTGATGTAACTAACCCCTTGCCATTTTGGTCAATTTGGGTCATCTCTAAGAATGTACGTTCTTGGATGGCAAACGAAAGTCGGGGTTCGTACGAGTTGAAAGAGGCATATCATTCCGAAATCGGACTCGATTTACCCGAGATATTTCAATTAAAATTTCCGAAAACTTTAAATGGCCATATCTCGGCCAAATGAAGCCGGATCGCGGCCAAATTGGGAGGGTTAATTCGCGGAGTTCAATAGAATATATTGCCATCAATGTTTCCGAAAAGTCATATTTCACGAAAAACGTGATGTAACTAACCCCTTGCCATTTTGGTCAATTTGGGTCATCTCTAAGAATGTACGTTTTTGGATGGCAAACGAAAGTCGGGGCTCGTACGAGTTGAAAGAGGCATATCATTCCGAAATCGGACTCGATTTACCCGAGATATTTCAATTAAAATTTCCGAAAACTTTAAATGGCCATATCTCGGCCAAATGAAGCCGGATCGCGGCCAAATTGGGAGGGTTAATTCGCGGAGTTCAATAGAATATAATGCCATCAAAGTTTCGGAAAAGTCATGTTTCACGAAAAACGTGATGTAACTAACCTCTTGCCATTTTGGTCAATTTGGGTCATCTCTAAGAATGTACGTTCTTGGATGGCAAACGAAAGTCGGGGTTCGTACGAGTTGAAAGAGGCATATCATTCCGAAATCGGACTCGATTTACCGAGATATTTCAATTAAAATTTCCGAAAACTTTAAATGGCCATATCTCGGCCAAATGAAGCCGGATCGCGGCCAAATTGGGAGGGTTAATTCGCGGAGTTCAATAGAATATAATGCCATCAAAGTTTCCGAAAAGTCATATTTCACGAAAAACGTGATGTAACTAACTCCTTGCCATTTTGGTCAATTTGGGTCATCTCTAAGAATGTACGTTCTTGGATGGCAAACGAAAGTCGGGGTTCGTACGAGTTGAAAGAGGCATATCATTCCGAAATCGGACTTGATTTACCCGAGATATTTCAATTAAAATTTCCGAAAACTTTAAATGGCCATATCTCGGCCAAATGAAGCCGGATCGCGGCCAAATTGGGAGGGTTAATTCGCGGAGTTCAATAGAATATAATGCCATCAAAGTTTCCGAAAAGTCATATTTCACGAAAAAATTACCGAAAACTTTAAATGGCCATATCTCGGCCAAATGAAGCCGGATCGAGGCCAAATTGGGAGGGTTAATTCGCGGATCAAAGTTTCCGAAAAGTCATATTTCACGAAAAAATTTCCGAAAACTTTAAATGGCCATATCTCGGCCAAATGAAGCCGGATCGAGGCCAAATTGGGAGGGTTAATTCGCGGATCAAAGTTTCCGAAAAGTCATATTTCACGAAAAACGTGATGTAACCCCTTGCCATTTTGGTCAATTTGGGTCATCTCTAAGAATGTACGTTTTTGGATGGCAAACGAAAGTCGGGGTCCGTACGAGTAGAAAGAGGTACATCACTCCGAATTCGGACTGTATTTACCCGAGATATATCAATTTGAAAATTTCCGAAAACTTTAAATGGCCATATCTCGGCCAAATGAAGCCGGATCGAGGCCAAATTGGGAGGGTTAATTCGCGGATCAAAGTTTCCGAAAAGTCATATTTCACGAAAAAATTTCCGAAAACTTTAAATGGCCATATCTCGGCCAAATGAAGCCGGATCGAGGCCAAATTGGGAGGGTTAATTCGCGGATCAAAGTTTCCGAAAAGTCATATTTCACGAAAAAATTTCCGAAAACTTTAAATGGCCATATCTCGGCCAAATGAAGCCGGATCGAGGCCAAATTGGGAGGGTTAATTCGCGGATCAAAGTTTCCGAAAAGTCATATTTCACGAAAAACGTGATGTAACCCCTTGCCATTTTGGTCAATTTGGGTCATCTCTAAGAATGTACGTTTTTGGATGGCAAACGAAAGTCGGGGTCCGTACGAGTAGAAAGAGGTACATCACTCCGAATTCGGACTGTATTTACCCGAGATATATCAATTTGAAAATTTCCGAAAACTTTAAATGGCCATATCTCGGCCAAATGAAGCCGGATCGAGGCCAAATTGGGAGGGTTAATTCGCGGATCAAAGTTTCCGAAAAGTCCTATTTCACGAAAAAATTTCCGAAAACTTTAAATGGCCATATCTCGGCCAAATGAAGCCGGATCGAGGCCAAATTGGGAGGGTTAATTCGCGGATCAAAGTTTCCGAAAAGTCATATTTCACGAAAAACGTGATGTAACCCCTTGCCATTTTGGTCAATTTGGGTCATCTCTAAGAATGTACGTTTTTGGATGGCAAACGAAAGTCGGGGTCCGTACGAGTAGAAAGAGGTACATCACTCCGAATTCGGACTGTATTTACCCGAGATATATCAATTTGAAAATTTCCGAAAACTTTAAATGGCCATATCTCGGCCAAATGAAGCCGGATCGAGGCCAAATTGGGAGGGTTAATTCGCGGATCAAAGTTTCCGAAAAGTCATATTTCACGAAAAAATTTCCGAAAACTTTAAATGGCCATATCTCGGCCAAATGAAGCCGGATCGAGGCCAAATTGGGAGGGTTAATTCGCGGATCAAAGTTTCCGAAAAGTCATATTTCACGAAAAAATTTCCGAAAACTTTAAATGGCCATATCTCGGCCAAATGAAGCCGGATCGAGGCCAAATTGGGAGGGTTAATTCGCGGATCAAAGTTTCCGAAAAGTCATATTTCACGAAAAAATTTCCGAAAACTTTAAATGGCCATATCTCGGCCAAATGAAGCCGGATCGAGGCCAAATTGGGAGGGTTAATTCGCGGATCAAAGTTTCCGAAAAGTCATATTTCACGAAAAAATTTCCGAAAACTTTAAATGGCCATATCTCGGCCAAATGAAGCCGGATCGAGGCCAAATTGGGAGGGTTAATTCGCGGATCAAAGTTTCCGAAAAGTCATATTTCACGAAAAAATTTCCGAAAACTTTAAATGGCCATATCTCGGCCAAATGAAGCCGGATCGAGGCCAAATTGGGAGGGTTAATTCGCGGATCAAAGTTTCCGAAAAGTCATATTTCACGAAAAAATTTCCGAAAACTTTAAATGGCCATATCTCGGCCAAATGAAGCCGGATCGAGGCCAAATTGGGAGGGTTAATTCGCGGATCAAAGTTTCCGAAAAGTCATATTTCACGAAAAAATTTCCGAAAACTTTAAATGGCCATATCTCGGCCAAATGAAGCCGGATCGAGGCCAAATTGGGAGGGTTAATTCGTGGATCAAAGTTTCCGAAAAGTCATATTTCACGAAAAAATTTCCGAAAACTTTAAATGGCCATATCTCGGCCAAATGAAGCCGGATCGAGGCCAAATTGGGAGGGTTAATTCGCGGATCAAAGTTTCCGAAAAGTCATATTTCACGAAAAAATTTCCGAAAACTTTAAATGGCCATATCTCGGCCAAATGAAGCCGGATCGAGGCCAAATTGGGAGGGTTAATTCGCGGATCAAAGTTTCCGAAAAGTCATATTTCACGAAAAAATTTCCGAAAACTTTAAATGGCCATATCTCGGCCAAATGAAGCCGGATCGAGGCCAAATTGGGAGGGTTAATTCGCGGAACAAAGTTTCCGTAAAGTCATATTTCACGAAAAAATTTCCGAAAACTTTAAATGGCCATATCTCGGCCAAATGAAGCCGGATCGAGGCCAAATTGGGAGGGTTAATTCGCGGATCAAAGTTTCCGAAAAGTCATATTTCACGAAAAAATTTCCGAAAACTTTAAATGGCCATATCTCGGCCAAATGAAGCCGGATCGAGGCCAAATTGGGAGGGTTAATTCGCGGATCAAAGTTTCCGAAAAGTCATATTTCACGAAAAAATTTCCGAAAACTTTAAATGGCCATATCTCGGCCAAATGAAGCCGGATCGAGGCCAAATTGGGAGGGTTAATTCGTGGATCAAAGTTTCCGAAAAGTCATATTTCACGAAAAAATTTCCGAAAACTTTAAATGGCCATATCTCGGCCAAATGAAGCCGGATCGAGGCCAAATTGGGAGGGTTAATTCGCGGAACAAAGTTTCCGAAAAGTCATATTTCACGAAAAAATTTCCGAAAACTTTAAATGGCCATATCTCGGCCAAATGAAGCCGGATCGAGGCCAAATTGGGAGGGTTAATTCGCGGATCAAAGTTTCCGAAAAGTCATATTTCACGAAAAAATTTCCGAAAACTTTAAATGGCCATATCTCGGCCAAATGAAGCCGGATCGAGGCCAAATTGGGAGGGTTAATTCGCGGATCAAAGTTTCCGAAAAGTCATATTTCACGAAAAAATTTCCGAAAACTTTAAATGGCCATATCTCGGCCAAATGAAGCCGGATCGAGGCCAAATTGGGAGGGTTAATTCGTGGATCAAAGTTTCCGAAAAGTCATATTTCACGAAAAAATTTCCGAAAACTTTAAATGGCCATATCTCGGCCAAATGAAGCCGGATCGAGGCCAAATTGGGAGGGTTAATTCGCGGAACAAAGTTTCCGAAAAGTCATATTTCACGAAAAAATTTCCGAAAACTTTAAATGGCCATATCTCGGCCAAATGAAGCCGGATCGAGGCCAAATTGGGAGGGTTAATTCGCGGATCAAAGTTTCCGAAAAGTCATATTTCACGAAAAAATTTCCGAAAACTTTAAATGGCCATATCTCGGCCAAATGAAGCCGGATCGAGGCCAAATTGGGAGGGTTAATTCGCGGATCAAAGTTTCCGAAAAGTCATATTTCACGAAAAAATTTCCGAAAACTTTAAATGGCCATATCTCGGCCAAATGAAGCCGGATCGAGGCCAAATTGGGAGGGTTAATTCGCGGATCAAAGTTTCCGAAAAGTCATATTTCACGAAAAAATTTCCGAAAACTTTAAATGGCCATATCTCGGCCAAATGAAGCCGGATCGAGGCCAAATTGGGAGGGTTAATTCGCGGATCAAAGTTTCCGAAAAGTCATATTTCACGAAAAAATTTCCGAAAACTTTAAATGGCCATATCTCGGCCAAATGAAGCCGGATCGAGGCCAAATTGGGAGGGTTAATTCGTGGATCAAAGTTTCCGAAAAGTCATATTTCACGAAAAAATTTCCGAAAACTTTAAATGGCCATATCTCGGCCAAATGAAGCCGGATCGAGGCCAAATTGGGAGGGTTAATTCGCGGATCAAAGTTTCCGAAAAGTCATATTTCACGAAAAAATTTCCGAAAACTTTAAATGGCCATATCTCGGCCAAATGAAGCCGGATCGAGGCCAAATTGGGAGGGTTAATTCGCGGATCAAAGTTTCCGAAAAGTCATATTTCACGAAAAAATTTCCGAAAACTTTAAATGGCCATATCTCGGCCAAATGAAGCCGGATCGAGGCCAAATTGGGAGGGTTAATTCGCGGATCAAAGTTTCCGAAAAGTCATATTTCACGAAAAAATTTCCGAAAACTTTAAATGGCCATATCTCGGCCAAATGAAGCCGGATCGAGGCCAAATTGGGAGGGTTAATTCGCGGATCAAAGTTTCCGAAAAGTCATATTTCACGAAAAAATTTCCGAAAACTTTAAATGGCCATATCTCGGCCAAATGAAGCCGGATCGAGGCCAAATTGGGAGGGTTAATTCGCGGATCAAAGTTTCCGAAAAGTCATATTTCACGAAAAAATTTCCGAAAACTTTAAATGGCCATATCTCGGCCAAATGAAGCCGGATCGAGGCCAAATTGGGAGGGTTAATTCGCGGATCAAAGTTTCCGAAAAGTCATATTTCACGAAAAAATTTCCGAAAACTTTAAATGGCCATATCTCGGCCAAATGAAGCCGGATCGAGGCCAAATTGGGAGGGTTAATTCGCGGATCAAAGTTTCCGAAAAGTCATATTTCACGAAAAAATTTCCGAAAACTTTAAATGGCCATATCTCGGCCAAATGAAGCCGGATCGAGGCCAAATTGGGAGGGTTAATTCGCGGATCAAAGTTTCCGAAAAGTCATATTTCACGAAAAAATTTCCGAAAACTTTAAATGGCCATATCTCGGCCAAATGAAGCCGGATCGAGGCCAAATTGGGAGGGTTAATTCGCGGAACAAAGTTTCCGAAAAGTCATATTTCACGAAAAAATTTCCGAAAACTTTAAATGGCCATATCTCGGCCAAATGAAGCCGGATCGAGGCCAAATTGGGAGGGTTAATTCGCGGATCAAAGTTTCCGAAAAGTCATATTTCACGAAAAAATTTCCGAAAACTTTAAATGGCCATATCTCGGCCAAATGAAGCCGGATCGAGGCCAAATTGGGAGGGTTAATTCGCGGATCAAAGTTTCCGAAAAGTCATATTTCACGAAAAAATTTCCGAAAACTTTAAATGGCCATATCTCGGCCAAATGAAGCCGGATCGAGGCCAAATTGGGAGGGTTAATTCGCGGATCAAAGTTTCCGAAAAGTCATATTTCACGAAAAACGTGATGTAACCCCTTGCCATTTTGGTCAATTTGGGTCATCTCTAAGAATGTACGTTTTTGGATGGCAAACGAAAGTCGGGGTCCGTACGAGTAGAAAGAGGTACATCACTCCGAATTCGGACTGTATTTACCCGAGATATATCAATTTGAAAATTTCCGAAAACTTTAAATGGCCATATCTCGGCCAAATGAAGCCGGATCGAGGCCAAATTGGGAGGGTTAATTCGCGGATCAAAGTTTCCGAAAAGTCATATTTCACGAAAAAATTTCCGAAAACTTTAAATGGCCATATCTCGGCCAAATGAAGCCGGATCGAGGCCAAATTGGGAGGGTTAGTTCGCGGATCAAAGTTTCCGAAAAGTCATATTTCACGAAAAAATTTCCGAAAACTTTAAATGGCCATATCTCGGCCAAATGAAGCCGGATCGAGGCCAAATTGGGAGGGTTAATTCGCGGATCAGAGTTTCCGAAAAGTCCTATTTCACGAAAAAATTTCCGAAAACTTTAAATGGCCATATCTCGGCCAAATGAAGCCGGATCGAGGCCAAATTGGGAGGGTTAATTCGCGGATCAAAGTTTCCGAAAAGTCATATTTCACGAAAAACGTGATGTAACCCCTTGCCATTTTGGTCAATTTGGGTCATCTCTAAGAATGTACGTTTTTGGATGGCAAACGAAAGTCGGGGTCCGTACGAGTAGAAAGAGGTACATCACTCCGAATTCGGACTGTATTTACCCGAGATATATCAATTTGAAAATTTCCGAAAACTTTAAATGGCCATATCTCGGCCAAATGAAGCCGGATCGAGGCCAAATTGGGAGGGTTAATTCGCGGATCAAAGTTTCCGAAAAGTCATATTTCACGAAAAAATTTCCGAAAACTTTAAATGGCCATATCTCGGCCAAATGAAGCCGGATCGAGGCCAAATTGGGAGGGTTAATTCGCGGATCAAAGTTTCCGAAAAGTCATATTTCACGAAAAAATTTCCGAAAACTTTAAATGGCCATATCTCGGCCAAATGAAGCCGGATCGAGGCCAAATTGGGAGGGTTAATTCGCGGATCAAAGTTTCCGAAAAGTCATATTTCACGAAAAAATTTCCGAAAACTTTAAATGGCCATATCTCGGCCAAATGAAGCCGGATCGAGGCCAAATTGGGAGGGTTAATTCGCGGATCAAAGTTTCCGAAAAGTCATATTTCACGAAAAAATTTCCGAAAACTTTAAATGGCCATATCTCGGCCAAATGAAGCCGGATCGAGGCCAAATTGGGAGGGTTAATTCGCGGATCAAAGTTTCCGAAAAGTCATATTTCACGAAAAAATTTCCGAAAACTTTAAATGGCCATATCTCGGCCAAATGAAGCCGGATCGAGGCCAAATTGGGAGGGTTAATTCGCGGATCAAAGTTTCCGAAAAGTCATATTTCACGAAAAAATTTCCGAAAACTTTAAATGGCCATATCTCGGCCAAATGAAGCCGGATCGAGGCCAAATTGGGAGGGTTAATTCGCGGATCAAAGTTTCCGAAAAGTCATATTTCACGAAAAAATTTCCGAAAACTTTAAATGGCCATATCTCGGCCAAATGAAGCCGGATCGAGGCCAAATTGGGAGGGTTAATTCGTGGATCAAAGTTTCCGAAAAGTCATATTTCACGAAAAAATTTCCGAAAACTTTAAATGGCCATATCTCGGCCAAATGAAGCCGGATCGAGGCCAAATTGGGAGGGTTAATTCGCGGATCAAAGTTTCCGAAAAGTCATATTTCACGAAAAAATTTCCGAAAACTTTAAATGGCCATATCTCGGCCAAATGAAGCCGGATCGAGGCCAAATTGGGAGGGTTAATTCGCGGATCAAAGTTTCCGAAAAGTCATATTTCACGAAAAATTTCCGAAAACTTTAAATGGCCATATCTCGGCCAAATGAAGCCGGATCGAGGCCAAATTGGGAGGGTTAATTCGCGGAACAAAGTTTCCGAAAAGTCATATTTCACGAAAAAATTTCCGAAAACTTTAAATGGCCATATCTCGGCCAAATGAAGCCGGATCGAGGCCAAATTGGGAGGGTTAATTCGCGGATCAAAGTTTCCGAAAAGTCATATTTCACGAAAAAATTTCCGAAAACTTTAAATGGCCATATCTCGGCCAAATGAAGCCGGATCGAGGCCAAATTGGGAGGGTTAATTCGCGGATCAAAGTTTCCGAAAAGTCATATTTCACGAAAAAATTTCCGAAAACTTTAAATGGCCATATCTCGGCCAAATGAAGCCGGATCGAGGCCAAATTGGGAGGGTTAATTCGTGGATCAAAGTTTCCGAAAAGTCATATTTCACGAAAAAATTTCCGAAAACTTTAAATGGCCATATCTCGGCCAAATGAAGCCGGATCGAGGCCAAATTGGGAGGGTTAATTCGCGGAACAAAGTTTCCGAAAAGTCATATTTCACGAAAAAATTTCCGAAAACTTTAAATGGCCATATCTCGGCCAAATGAAGCCGGATCGAGGCCAAATTGGGAGGGTTAATTCGCGGATCAAAGTTTCCGAAAAGTCATATTTCACGAAAAAATTTCCGAAAACTTTAAATGGCCATATCTCGGCCAAATGAAGCCGGATCGAGGCCAAATTGGGAGGGTTAATTCGCGGATCAAAGTTTCCGAAAAGTCATATTTCACGAAAAAATTTCCGAAAACTTTAAATGGCCATATCTCGGCCAAATGAAGCCGGATCGAGGCCAAATTGGGAGGGTTAATTCGCGGATCAAAGTTTCCGAAAAGTCATATTTCACGAAAAATTTCCGAAAACTTTAAATGGCCATATCTCGGCCAAATGAAGCCGGATCGAGGCCAAATTGGGAGGGTTAATTCGCGGATCAAAGTTTCCGAAAAGTCATATTTCACGAAAAAATTTCCGAAAACTTTAAATGGCCATATCTCGGCCAAATGAAGCCGGATCGAGGCCAAATTGGGAGGGTTAATTCGCGGATCAAAGTTTCCGAAAAGTCATATTTCACGAAAAATTTCCGAAAACTTTAAATGGCCATATCTCGGCCAAATGAAGCCGGATCGAGGCCAAATTGGGAGGGTTAATTCGTGGATCAAAGTTTCCGAAAAGTCATATTTCACGAAAAAATTTCCGAAAACTTTAAATGGCCATATCTCGGCCAAATGAAGCCGGATCGAGGCCAAATTGGGAGGGTTAATTCGCGGATCAAAGTTTCCGAAAAGTCATATTTCACGAAAAAATTTCCGAAAACTTTAAATGGCCATATCTCGGCCAAATGAAGCCGGATCGAGGCCAAATTGGGAGGGTTAATTCGCGGATCAAAGTTTCCGAAAAGTCATATTTCACGAAAAAATTTCCGAAAACTTTAAATGGCCATATCTCGGCCAAATGAAGCCGGATCGAGGCCAAATTGGGAGGGTTAATTCGCGGAACAAAGTTTCCGAAAAGTCATATTTCACGAAAAAATTTCCGAAAACTTTAAATGGCCATATCTCGGCCAAATGAAGCCGGATCGAGGCCAAATTGGGAGGGTTAATTCGCGGATCAAAGTTTCCGAAAAGTCATATTTCACGAAAAAATTTCCGAAAACTTTAAATGGCCATATCTCGGCCAAATGAAGCCGGATCGAGGCCAAATTGGGAGGGTTAATTCGCGGATCAAAGTTTCCGAAAAGTCATATTTCACGAAAAAATTTCCGAAAACTTTAAATGGCCATATCTCGGCCAAATGAAGCCGGATCGAGGCCAAATTGGGAGGGTTAATTCGCGGATCAAAGTTTCCGAAAAGTCATATTTCACGAAAAAATTTCCGAAAACTTTAAATGGCCATATCTCGGCCAAATGAAGCCGGATCGAGGCCAAATTGGGAGGGTTAATTCGCGGATCAAAGTTTCCGAAAAGTCATATTTCACGAAAAAATTTCCGAAAACTTTAAATGGCCATATCTCGGCCAAATGAAGCCGGATCGAGGCCAAATTGGGAGGGTTAATTCGCGGATCAAAGTTTCCGAAAAGTCATATTTCACGAAAAACGTGATGTAACCCCTTGCCATTTTGGTCAATTTGGGTCATCTCTAAGAATGTACGTTTTTGGATGGCAAACGAAAGTCGGGGTCCGTACGAGTAGAAAGAGGTACATCACTTCGAATTCGGACTGTATTTACCCGAGATATATCAATTTGAAAATTTCCGAAAACTTTAAATTGCCATATCTCGGCCAAATGAAGCCGGATCGAGGCCAAATTGGGAGGGTTAATTCGCGGATCAAAGTTTCCGAAAAGTCATATTTCACGAAAAATTTCCGAAAACTTTAAATGGCCATATCTCGGCCAAATGAAGCCGGATCGAGGCCAAATTGGGAGGGTTAATTCGTGGATCAAAGTTTCCGAAAAGTCATATTTCACGAAAAAATTTCCGAAAACTTTAAATGGCCATATCTCGGCCAAATGAAGCCGGATCGAGGCCAAATTGGGAGGGTTAATTCGCGGATCAAAGTTTCCGAAAAGTCATATTTCACGAAAAATTTCCGAAAACTTTAAATGGCCATATCTCGGCCAAATGAAGCCGGATCGAGGCCAAATTGGGAGGGTTAATTCGCGGATCAAAGTTTCCGAAAAGTCATATTTCACGAAAAAATTTCCGAAAACTTTAAATGGCCATATCTCGGCCAAATGAAGCCGGATCGAGGCCAAATTGGGAGGGTTAATTCGCGGATCAAAGTTTCCGAAAAGTCATATTTCACGAAAAATTTCCGAAAACTTTAAATGGCCATATCTCGGCCAAATGAAGCCGGATCGAGGCCAAATTGGGAGGGTTAATTCGCGGATCAAAGTTTCCGAAAAGTCATATTTCACGAAAAAATTTCCGAAAACTTTAAATGGCCATATCTCGGCCAAATGAAGCCGGATCGAGGCCAAATTGGGAGGGTTAATTCGCGGATCAAAGTTTCCGAAAAGTCATATTTCACGAAAAAATTTCCGAAAACTTTAAATGGCCATATTCGGCCAAATGGCCGGATCGAAAGGTCATATTCGAAAAAATTTCCGAAAACTTTAAATGGCCATATCTCGGCCAAATGAAGCCGGATCGAGGCCAAATTGGGAGGGTTAATTCGCGGATCAAAGTTTCCGAAAAGTCATATTTCACGAAAAAATTTCCGAAAACTTTAAATGGCCATATCTCGGCCAAATGAAGCCGGATCGAGGCCAAATTGGGAGGGTTAATTCGCGGATCAAAGTTTCCGAAAAGTCATATTTCAGAAAAAATTTCCGAAAACTTTAAATGGCCATATCTCGGCCAAATGAAGCCGGATCGAGGCCAAATTGGGAGGGTTAATTCGCGGATCAAAGTTTCCGAAAAGTCATATTTCACGAAAAAATTTCCGAAAACTTTAAATGGCCATATCTCGGCCAAATGAAGCCGGATCGAGGCCAAATTGGGAGGGTTAATTCGCGGATCAAAGTTTCCGAAAAGTCATATTTCACGAAAAAATTTCCGAAAACTTTTAATGGCCATATCTCGGCCAAATGAAGCCGGATCGAGGCCAAATTGGGAGGGTTAATTCGCGGATCAAAGTTTCCGAAAAGTCATATTTCACGAAAAAATTTCCGAAAACTTTAAATGGCCATATCTCGGCCAAATGAAGCCGGATCGAGGCCAAATTGGGAGGGTTAATTCGCGGATCAAAGTTTCCGAAAAGTCATATTTCACGAAAAAATTTCCGAAAACTTTAAATGGCCATATCTCGGCCAAATGAAGCCGGATCGAGGCCAAATTGGGAGGGTTAATTCGCGGATCAAAGTTTCCGAAAAGTCATATTTCACGAAAAAATTTCCGAAAACTTTAAATGGCCATATCTCGGCCAAATGAAGCCGGATCGAGGCCAAATTGGGAGGGTTAATTCGCGGATCAAAGTTTCCGAAAAGTCATATTTCACGAAAAAATTTCCGAAAACTTTAAATGGCCATATCTCGGCCAAATGAAGCCGGATCGAGGCCAAATTGGGAGGGTTAATTCGCGGATCAAAGTTTCCGAAAAGTCATATTTCACGAAAAAATTTCCGAAAACTTTAAATGGCCATATCTCGGCCAAATGAAGCCGGATCGAGGCCAAATTGGGAGGGTTAATTCGCGGATCAAAGTTTCCAAAAAGTCATATTTCACGAAAAAATTTCCGAAAACTTTAAATGGCCATATCTCGGCCAAATGAAGCCGGATCGAGGCCAAATTGGGAGGGGTTAATTCGCGGATCAAAGTTTCCGAAAAGTCATATTTCACGAAAAAATTTCCGAAAACTTTAAATGGCCATATCTCGGCCAAATGAAGCCGGATCGAGGCCAAATTGGGAGGGTTAATTCGCGGATCAAAGTTTCCGAAAAGTCATATTTCACGAAAAATTTCCGAAAACTTTAAATGGCCATATCTCGGCCAAATGAAGCCGGATCGAGGCCAAATTGGGAGGGTTAATTCGCGGATCAAAGTTTCCGAAAAGTCATATTTCACGAAAAAATTTCCGAAAACTTTAAATGGCCATATTCACGAAAAAATTTCCGAAAACTTTAAATGGCCATATCTCGGCCAAATGAAGCCGGATCGAGGCCAAATTGGGAGGGTTAATTCGCGGATCAAAGTTTCCCGAAAAGTCATATTTCACGAAAAAATTTCCGAAAACTTTAAATGGCCATATCTCGGCCAAATGAAGCCGGATCGAGGCCAAATTGGGAGGGTTAATTCGCGGATCAAAGTTTCCGAAAAGTCATATTTCACGAAAAAATTTCCGAAAACTTTAAATGGCCATATCTCGGCCAAATGAAGCCGGATCGAGGCCAAATTGGGAGGGTTAATTCGCGGATCAAAGTTTCCGAAAAGTCATATTTCACGAAAAAATTTCCGAAAACTTTAAATGGCCATATCTCGGCCAAATGAAGCCGGATCGAGGCCAAATTGGGAGGGTTAATTCGCGGATCAAAGTTTCCGAAAAGTCATATTTCACGAAAAAATTTCCGAAAACTTTAAATGGCCATATCTCGGCCAAATGAAGCCGGATCGAGGCCAAATTGGGAGGGTTAATTCGCGGATCAAAGTTTCCGAAAAGTCATATTTCACGAAAAAATTTCCGAAAACTTTAAATGGCCATATCTCGGCCAAATGAAGCCGGATCGAGGCCAAATTGGGAGGGTTAATTCACGGATCAAAGTTTCCGAAAAGTCATATTTCACGAAAAAATTTCCGAAAACTTTAAATGGCCATATCTCGGCCAAATGAAGCCGGATCGAGGCCAAATTGGGAGGGTTAATTCGCGGATCAAAGTTTCCGAAAAGTCATATTTCACCAAAAAATTTCCGAAAACTTTAAATGGCCATATCTCGGCCAAATGAAGCCGGATCGAGGCCAAATTGGGAGGGTTAATTCGCGGATCAAAGTTTCCGAAAAGTCATATTTCACGAAAAAATTTCCGAAAACTTTAAATGGCCATATCTCGGCCAAATGAAGCCGGATCGAGGCCAAATTGGGAGGGTTAATTCGCGGATCAAAGTTTCCGAAAAGTCATATTTCACGAAAAAATTTCCGAAAACTTTAAATGGCCATATCTCGGCCAAATGAAGCCGGATCGAGGCCAAATTGGGAGGGTTAATTCGCGGATCAAAGTTTCCGAAAAGTCATATTTCACGAAAAAATTTCCGAAAACTTTAAATGGCCATATCTCGGCCAAATGAAGCCGGATCGAGGCCAAATTGGGAGGGTTAATTCGCGGATCAAAGTTTCCGAAAAGTCATATTTCACGAAAAATTTCCGAAAACTTTAAATGGCCATATCTCGGCCAAATGAAGCCGGATCGAGGCCAAATTGGGAGGGTTAATTCGCGGATCAAAGTTTCCGAAAAGTCATATTTCACGAAAAAATTTCCGAAAACTTTAAATGGCCATATCTCGGCCAAATGAAGCCGGATCGAGGCCAAATTGGGAGGGTTAATTCGCGGATCAAAGTTTCCGAAAAGTCATATTTCACGAAAAAATTTCCGAAAACTTTAAATGGCCATATCTCGGCCAAATGAAGCCGGATCGAGGCCAAATTGGGAGGGTTAATTCGCGGATCAAAGTTTCCGAAAAGTCATATTTCACGAAAAAACGTGATGTGGTAACCCCTTGCCATTTTGGTCAATTTGGGTCATCTCTAAGAATGTACGTTTTTGGATGGCAAACGAAAGTCGGGGTCCGTACGAGTAGAAAGAGGTACATCACTTCAATTCTGACGTGTTTACCCGAGATATATCAATTTGAAAATTTCCGAAAACTTTAAATTGCCATATCTCGGCCAAATGAAGCCGGATCGAGGCCAAATTGGGAGGGTTAATTCGCGGATCAAAGTTTCCGAAAAGTCATATTTCACGAAAAAAATTTCCGAAAACTTTAAATGGCCATATCTCGGCCAAATGAAGCCGGATCGAGGCCAAATTGGGAGGGTTAATTCGCGGATCAAAGTTTCCGAAAAGTCATATTGCACGAAAAAATTTCCGAAAACTTTAAATGGCCATATCTCGGCCAAATGAAGCCGGATCGAGGCCAAATTGGGAGGGTTAATTCGCGGATCAAAGTTTCCGAAAAGTCATATTTCACGAAAAACGTGATGTAACCCCTTGCCATTTTGGTCAATTTGAGCCGGATCGAGGCCAAATTGGGAGGGTTAATTCGCGGATCAAAGTTTCCGAAAAGTCATATTTCACGAAAAATTCACTACCCAAAAATTAAATGGCCATACGTCGCCAAAACGGAGCCAGGCCAAATTGGGAGGGTTAATTCGCGGATCAAAGTTTCCGAAAAGTCATATTTCACGAAAAAATTTCCGAAAATTTTAAATGGCCATATCTCGGCCAAATGAAGCCGGATCGAGGCCAAATTGAGGGAGTGATTCACGATTAAAGTTTCCGAAAGTCATATTTCACGAAAAA
>JAEIGF010000401.1:0-100535 GCA_018903485.1 Drosophila littoralis
AACGATAGAGTGGTTAGTAGCATTTGGAAAAAATGTCGGCATTATAGAATATATGTCAAAAAAACTTTAAAAGTAGTGGTGTCCCGCACGGCATGTCATATGAAAAATGTTATGAATGATAATGATAATATGACTGTGGGTATTTGCCTTAACGACATAAGTCTATTATGTTTAACTAAAAAGAATACTGAAGCAATTTGAATGTGTTACTAAATTAAAACATTAAACAAATAAGGTGGTTGGCAGCATTTGGAAAAAATGTCGGCATTAGAGAATATGTGTCAATAAACCTAAATAAGGAGTGGTGTCGCTCAAGGTATGGCATATGCAAAAATGGTGTATACGGCAAGTTCATATGAGTGTGAGTTGTTGGCTTGCCGGCATGTGTCAATTATGTTTAATTAAAAAGATTAATGAAGTTATTTGTATGTTTTATTAAATTAGTATATGAAAATGATAAGGTAGTTTGTAGCATTTGGAAAAAAAGTCGGCATTATAGAATACGTGTCAAAAAACCTTTATAGGGAGTGGTGTCGCGAAAGGCATGACATATGAAATATTGTATATAAGGCATATGACTGTGGGGTGTTGACTTGGCGGCATAAGTCAATTATTTTTAATTAAAAAGAATAATGAAGTTTATTGAATCTATTAATAAATTAGTACATGAAAACGATAAAGTGGTTGGTAGCATTTGGAAAAATGTCGGCATTATAGAATATATGTCAAAAAAAACTTTAAAAGTAGTGGTGTCGCGCACGGCATGTCATATGAAAAATATTATGAATGATAATGATAATATGACTGTGGGTATTTGCCTTATCGACATAAGTCTATTATGTTTAACTAAAAAGAATACTGAAGCAATTTGAATGTGTTACTAAATTAAAACATTAAACAAATAAGGTGGTTGGTAGCATTGGGAAAAATGTCGGCATTAGAGAATATGTGTGAAAAAACCTTGACATTTGAAATATTGTATATAAGGCATATGACTGTCTTGTGTTGACTTGGCGGCATAAGTCAATTATTTTTAATTAAAAAGAATTATTATTATACTATACTATTATACTATTAATAAATTAGTACATGAAAACGATAAAGTGGTTGGTAGCATTTGGAAAAAATGTCGGCATTATAGCATATATGTCATAAAACTTTAATTGGTAGTGGTGTCGCGCAAGGCATGTCGTACGAAAAATGTTATGAATGATAATGATAATATGACTGTGGGTATTTGCCTTATCGACACAAGTCTATTATGTTTAACTAAAAAGAATACTGAAGCAATTTGAATGTGTTACTAAATTAAAACATTAAACAATTAAGGTGGTTGGTAGCATTTGGAAAAAATGTCGGCATTAGAGAATATGTGTCAATAAACCTAAATAAGGAGTGGTGTCGCTCAAGGTATGGCATATGCAAAATGGTGTATACGGCAAGTTCATATGAGTGTGAGTTGTTGGCTTGCCGGCATGTGTCAATTATGTTTAATTAAAAAGATTAATGAAGTTATTTGAATGTTTTATTAAATTAGTATATGAAAATGATAAGGTAGTTGCATTTGGAAAAAGAGTCGGCATTATAGAATATATGTCAAAAAACCTTTAAAAGTAGTGGTGTCATGAAAGGCATGACATATGAAATATTGTATATAAGGCATATGACTGTGGGGTGTTGACTTGGCGGCATAAGTCAATTCTTTTAATTAAAAAGAATAATGAAGTTTATTGAATCTATTAATAAATTAGTACATGAAAACGATAAAGTGGTTGGTAGCATTTGGGAAAAATGTCGGCATTATAGAATATATGTCAAAAAACCTTTAAAAGTAGTGGTGTCGCGCACGGCATGTCATATGAAAAATGTTATGAATGATAATGATAATATGACTGTGGGTATTTGCCTTATCGACATAAGTCTATAATGTTTAACTAAAAAGAATACTGAAGCAATTTGAATGTGTCACTAAATTAAAACGTGAAACAAATAAGGTGGGTGGTTGCATTGGGAAAAATGTCGGCATTAGAGAATATGTGTCAATAAACCTTTATAGGGAGTGGTGTCGCGCAAGGCATGTCATATGAAAAAGTTTATATACGGCATATGACTATGGGAATTTGCCTTATCGACATAAGTCAATTATGTTTAACTTAAAAGAATACTGAAGCAATTTGAATGTGTTACTAAATTAAAACATTAAACAAATAAGGTGGTTGGTAGCATTTGGAAAAAATGTCGGCATTAGAGAATATGTGTGAAAAAACCTTGACATATGAAATATTGTATATAAGGCATATGACTGTCTTGTGTTGACTTGGCGGCATAAGTCAATTATTTTTAATTAAAAAGAATAATGAAGTTTATTGAATCTATTAATAAATTAGTACATGAAAACGATAAAGTGGTTGGTAGCATTTGGAAAAAATGTCGGCATTATAGAATATATCTCAAAAAACCTTTAAAAGTAGTGGTGTCGCGCACGGCATGTCATATGAAAAATTTTATGAATGATAATGATAATATGACTGTCGGTATTTGCCTTATCGACATAAGTATATTATGTTTAACTAAAAAGAATACTGAAGCAATTTGATTGTGTTACTAAATTAAAACATTAAACAAATAAGGTGGTTGGTAGCATTTGGAAAAAATGTCGGCATTAGAGAATATGTGTCAATAAACCTAAATAAGGAGTGGTGTCGCTCAAGGTATGGCATATGCAAAATGGTGTATACGGCAAGTTCATATGAGTGTGAGTTGTTGGCTTGCCGGCATGTGTCAATTATGTTTAATTAAAAAGATTAATGAAGTTATTTGAATGTTTTATTAAATTAGTATATGAAAATGATAAGGTAGTTGGTAGCATATGGAAAAAAAGTCGGCATTATAGAATATGTGTGAAAAAACCTTTATAGGGAGTGGTGTCGCGAAAGGCATGACATATGAAATATTGTATTTAAGGCATATGACTGTCTTGTGTTGACTTGGCGGCATAAGTCAATTATTTTTAATTAAAAAGAACAATGAAGTTTATTGAATCTATTAATAAATTAGTACATGAAAACGATAAAGTGGTTGGTAGCATTTGGAAAAAATGTCGGCATTATAGAATATATGTCAAAAAACCTTTAAAAGTAGTGGTGTCGCGCAAGGCATGTCATACGAAAAATTTTATGAATGAAAATGATAATATGACTGTGGGTATTTGCCTTATCGACATAAGTCTATTATGTTTAACTAAAAAGAATACTGAAGCAATTTGAATGTGTTACTAAATTAAAACATTAAACAAATAAGGTGGTTGGTAGCATTTGGAAAAAATGTCGGCATTAGAGAATATGTGTCAATAAACCTAAATAAGGAGTGGTGTCGCTCAAGGTATGGCATATGCAAAATGGTGTATACGGCAAGTTCATATGAGTGTGAGTTGTTGGCTTGCCGGCATGTGTCAATTATGTTTAATTAAAAGATGAATGAAGTTATTTGAATGTTTTATTAAATTAGTATATGAAAATTATAAGGTAGTTGGTAGCATTTGGAAAAAGAGTCGGCATTATAGAATATATGTCAAAAAACCTTTAAAAGTAGTGGTGTCGCGCAAGGCATGTCATATGAAAAATGTTATGAATGATAATGATAATATGACTGTGGGTATTTGCCTTATCGACATAAGTCTATAATGTTTAACTAAAAAAGAATACTGAAGCAATTTGAATGTGTTACTAAATTGGTTGGTAGCATTGGGAAAAATGTCGGCATTAGAGAATATGTGTCAATACACCTTTATAGGGAGTGGTGTCGCGTAATGCATGGCATATGAAAAAGTTTATATACGGCATATGACTATGGGAATTTGCCTTATCGACATAAGTCAATTATGTTTAACTTAAAAGAATACTGATGCTATTTGAATGTGTTACTAAATTAAAACATTAAACAAATAAGGTGGTTGGTAGCATTTGGAAAAAATGTCGGCATTAGAGAATATGTGTCAATAAACCTAAATAAGGAGTGGTGTCGCTCAAGGTATGGCATATGCAAAATGGTGTATACGGCAAGTTCATATGAGTGTGAGTTGTTGGCTTGCCGGCATGTGTCAATTATGTTTAATTAGAAGATTAATGAAGTTATTTGAATGTTTTATTAAATTAGTATATGAAAATGATAAGGTAGTTGGTAGCATTTGGAAAAAAAGTCGGCATTATAGAATATGTGTCAAAAAACCTTTATAGGGAGTGGTGTCGCGAAAGGCATGACATATGAAATATTGTATATAAGGCATATGACTGTGGGGTGTTGACTTGGCGGCATAAGTCAGTTATTTTTAATTGAAAAGAATAATGAAGTTTATTGATTGTATTAATAAAATAGTACATGAAATCAATAAGGTGGTTGGTAGCATTTGTGTGAGTTGTTGGCTTGCCGGCATGTGTCAATTATGTTTAATTAAAAAGATTAATGAAGTTATTTGAATGTTTTATTAAATTAGTATATGAAAATGATAAGGTAGTTGGTAGCATTTGGAAAAAAAGTCGGCATTATAGAATATGTGTCAAAAAACCTTTATAGGGAGTGGTGTCGCGAAAGGCATGACATATGAAATATTGTATATAAGGCATATGACTGTGGGGTGTTGACTTGGCGGCATAAGTCAATTATTTTTAATTAAAAAGAATAATGAAGTTTATTGAATCTATTAATAAATTAGTACATGAAAACGATAGAGTGGTTAGTAGCATTTGGAAAAAATGTCGGCATTATAGAATATATGTCAAAAAAACTTTAAAAGTAGTGGTTTCCCGCACGGCATGTCATATGAAAAATGTTATGAATGATAATGATAATATGACTGTGGGTATTTGCCTTAACAACATAAGTCTATTATGTTTAACTAAAAAGAATACTGAAGCAATTTGAATGTGTTACTAAATTAAAACATTAAACAAATAAGGTGGTTGGCAGCATTTGGAAAAAATGTCGGCATTAGAGAATATGTGTCAATAAACCTAAATAAGGAGTGGTGTCGCTCAAGGTATGGCATATGCAAAATGGTGTATACGGCAAGTTCATATGAGTGTGAGTTGTTGGCTTGCCGGCATGTGTCAATTATGTTTAATTAAAAAGATTAATGAAGTTATTTGAATGTTTTATTAAATTAGTATATGAAAATGATAAGGTAGTTTGTAGCATTTGGAAAAAAAGTCGGCATTATAGAATATGTGTCAAAAAACCTTTATAGGGAGTGGTGTCGCGAAAGGCATGACATATGAAATATTGTATATAAGGCATATGACTGTGGGGTGTTGACTTGGCGGCATAAGTCAATTATTTTTAATTAAAAAGAATAATGAAGTTTATTGAATCTATTAATAAATTAGTACATGAAAACGATAGAGTGGTTAGTAGCATTTGGAAAAAATGTCGGCATTATAGAATATATGTCAAAAAAACTTTAAAAGTAGTGGTTTCCGCACGGCATGTCATATGAAAAATGTTATGAATGATAATGATAATATGACTGTGGGTATTTGCCTTAACAACATAAGTCTATTATGTTTAACTAAAAAGAATACTGAAGCAATTTGAATGTGTTACTAAATTAAAACATTAAACAAATAAGGTGGTTGGCAGCATTTGGAAAAAATGTCGGCATTAGAGAATATGTGTCAATAAACCTAAATAAGGAGTGGTGTCGCTCAAGGTATGGCATATGCAAAATGGTGTATACGGCAAGTTCATATGAGTGTGAGTTGTTGGCTTGCCGGCATGTGTCAATTATGTTTAATTAAAAGATTAATGAAGTTATTTGTATGTTTTATTAAATTAGTATATGAAAATGATAAGGTAGTTTGTAGCATTTGGAAAAAAAGTCGGCATTATAGAATACGTGTCAAAAAACCTTTATAGGGAGTGGTGTCGCGAAAGGCATGACATATGAAATATTGTATATAAGGCATATGACTGTGGGGTGTTGACTTGGCGGCATAAGTCAATTATTTTTAATTAAAAGAATAATGAAGTTTATTGAATCTATTAATAAATTAGTACATGAAAACGATAAAGTGGTTGGTAGCATTTGGAAAAAATGTCGGCATTATAGAATATATGTCAAAAAAACTTTAAAAAGTAGTGGTGTCGCGCACGGCATGTCATATGAAAAATGTTATGAATGATAATGATAATATGACTGTGGGTATTTGCCTTATCGACATAAGTCTATTATGTTTAACTTAAAAGAATACTGAAGCAATTTGAATGTGTTACTAAATTAAAACATTAAACAAATAAGGTGGTTGGTAGCATTTGGAAAAAATGTCGGCATTAGAGAATATGTGTGAAAAAACCTTGACATATGAAATATTGTATATAAGGCATATGACTGTCTTGTGTTGACTTGGCGGCATAAGTCAATTATTTTTAATTAAAAAGAATTATTATTATACTATACTATTATACTATTAATAAATTAGTACATGAAAACGATAAAGTGGTTGGTAGCATTTGGAAAAAATGTCGGCATTAGAGAATATATGTCATAAAACTTTTATTGGTAGTGGTGTCGCGCAAGGCATGTCGTACGAAAAATGTTATGAATGATAATGATAATATGACTGTGGGTATTTGCCTTAACGACATAAGTCTATTATGTTTAACTAAAAAGAATACTGAAGCAATTTGAATGTGTTACTAAATTAAAACATTAAACAAATAAGGTGGTTGGTAGCATTTGGAAAAAATGTCGGCATTAGAGAATATGTGTCAATAAACCTAAATAAGGAGTGGTGTCGCTCAAGGTATGGCATATGCAAAATGGTGTATACGGCAAGTTCATATGAGTGTGAGTTGTTGGCTTGCCGGCATGTGTCAATTATGTTTAATTAAAAAGATTAATGAAGTTATTTGAATGTTTTATTAAATTAGTATATGAAAATGATAAGGTAGTTGGTAGCATTTGGAAAAAAAGTCGGCATTATAGAATATATGTCAAAAAACCTTTAAAAGTAGTGGTGTCGCGCAAGGCATGTCATATGAAAAAGTTTATATATGGCATATGACTATGGGAATTTGCCTTATGGACATAAGTCAATTATGTTTAACTTAAAAGAATACTGAAGCAATTTGAATGTGTTACTAAATTAAAACATGAAACAAATAAGGTGGTTGGTAGCATTGGGAAAAATGTCGGCATTAGAGAATATGTGTGAAAAAAACCTTTATAGGGAGTGGTGTCGCGAAAGGCATGACATATGAAATATTGTATATAAGGCATATGACTGTCTTGTGTTGACTTGGCGGCATAAGTCAATTATTTTTAATTAAAAAGAATAATGAAGTTTATTGAATCTATTAATAAATTAGTACATGAAAACGATAAAGTGGTTGGTAGCATTTGGAAAAAATGTCGGCATTATAGAATATATGTCAAAAAAACTTTAAAAGTAGTGGTGTCCCGCACGGCATGTCATATGAAAAATGTTATGAATGATAATGATAATATGACTGTGGGTATTTGCCTTAACGACATAAGTCTATTATGTTTAACTAAAATGAATACTGAAGCAATTTGAATGTGTTACTAAATTAAAACATTAAACAAATAAGGTGGTTGGCAGCATTTGGAAAAAATGTCGGCATTAGAGAATATGTGTCAATAAACCTAAATAAGGAGTGGTGTCGCTCAAGGTATGGCATATGCAAAATGGTGTATACGGCAAGTTCATATGAGTGTGAGTTGTTGGCTTGCCGGCATGTGTCAATTATGTTTAATTAAAAAGATTAATGAAGTTATTTGTATGTTTTATTAAATTAGTATATGAAAATGATAAGGTAGTTTGTAGCATTTGGAAAAAAGTCGGCATTATAGAATACGTGTCAAAAAACCTTTATAGGGAATGGTGTCGCGAAAGGCATGACATATGAAATATTGTATATAAGGCATATGACTGTGGGGTGTTGACTTGGCGGCATAAGTCAATTATTTTTAATTAAAAAGAATAATGAAGTTTATTGAATCTATTAATAAATTAGTACATGAAAACGATAAAGTGGTTGGTAGCATTTGGAAAAAATGTCGGCATTATAGAATATATGTCAAAAAAACTTTAAAAGTAGTGGTGTCGCGCACGGCATGTCATATGAAAAATATTATGAATGATAATGATAATATGACTGTGGGTATTTGCCTTATCGACATAAGTCTATTATGTTTAACTAAAAAGAATACTGAAGCAATTTGAATGTGTTACTAAATTAAAACATTAAACAAATAAGGTGGTTGGTAGCATTGGGAAAAATGTCGGCATTAGAGAATATGTGTGAAAAAACCTTGACATTTGAAATATTGTATATAAGGCATATGACTGTCTTGTGTTGACTTGGCGGCATAAGTCAATTATTTTTAATTAAAAAGAATTATTATTATACTATACTATTATACTATTAATAAATAAGTACATGAAAACGATAAAGTGGTTGGTAGCATTTGGAAAAAATGTCGGCATTATAGCATATATGTCATAAAACTTTAATTGGTAGTGGTGTCGCGCAAGGCATGTCGTACGAAAAATGTTATGAATGATAATGATAATATGACTGTGGGTATTTGCCTTATCGACATAAGTCTATTATGTTTAACTAAAAAGAATACTGAAGCAATTTGAATGTGTTACTAAATTAAAACATTAAACAAATAAGGTGGTTGGTAGCATTTGGAAAAAATGTCGGCATTAGAGAATATGTGTCAATAAACCTAAATAAGGAGTGGTGTCGCTCAAGGTATGGCATATGCAAAATGGTGTATACGGCAAGTTCATATGAGTGTGAGTTGTTGGCTTGCCGGCATGTGTCAATTATGTTTAATTAAAAAGATTAATGAAGTTATTTGAATGTTTTATTAAATTAGTATATGAAAATGATAAGGTAGTTGCATTTGGAAAAAGAGTCGGCATTATAGAATATATGTCAAAAAACCTTTAAAAGTAGTGGTGTCGCGAAAGGCATGACATATGAAATATTGTATATAAGGCATATGACTGTGGGGTGTTGACTTGGCGGCATAAGTCAATTCTTTTTAATTAAAAAGAATAATGAAGTTTATTGAATCTATTAATAAATTAGTACATGAAAACGATAAAGTGGTTGGTAGCATTTGGAAAAAAATGTCGGCATTATAGAATATATGTCAAAAAACCTTTAAAAGTAGTGGTGTCGCGCACGGCATGTCATATGAAAAATGTTATGAATGATAATGATAATATGACTGTGGGTATTTGCCTTATCGACATAAGTCTATAATGTTTAACTAAAAAGAATACTGAAGCAATTTGAATGTGTCACTAAATTAAAACATGAAACAAATAAGGTGGTTGGTTGCATTGGGAAAAATGTCGGCATTAGAGAATATGTGTCAATAAACCTTTATAGGGAGTGGTGTCGCGCAAGGCATGTCATATGAAAAAGTTTATATACGGCATATGACTATGGGAATTTGCCTTATCGACATAAGTCAATTATGTTTAACTTAAAAGAATACTGAAGCAATTTGAATGTGTTACTAAATTAAAACATTAAACAAATAAGGTGGTTGGTAGCATTTGGAAAAAATGTCGGCATTAGAGAATATGTGTGAAAAAACCTTGACATATGAAATATTGTATATAAGGCATATGACTGTCTTGTGTTGACTTGGCGGCATAAGTCAATTATTTTTAATTAAAAAGAATAATGAAGTTTATTGAATCTATTAATAAATTAGTACATGAAAACGATAAAGTGGTTGGTAGCATTTGGAAAAAATGTCGGCATTATAGAATATATCTCAAAAAACCTTTAAAAGTAGTGGTGTCGCGCACGGCATGTCATATGAAAAATTTTATGAATGATAATGATAATATGACTGTGGGTATTTGCCTTATCGACATAAGTATATTATGTTTAACTAAAAAGAATACTGAAGCAATTTGATTGTGTTACTAAATTAAAACATTAAACAAATAAGGTGGTTGGTAGCATTTGGAAAAAATGTCGGCATTAGAGAATATGTGTCAATAAACCTAAATAAGGAGTGGTGTCGCTCAAGGTATGGCATATGCAAAATGGTGTATACGGCAAGTTCATATGAGTGTGAGTTGTTGGCTTGCCGGCATGTGTCAATTATGTTTAATTAAAAAGATTAATGAAGTTATTTGAATGTTTTATTAAATTAGTATATGAAAATGATAAGGTAGTTGGTAGCATATGGAAAAAAAGTCGGCATTATAGAATATGTGTGAAAAAACCTTTATAGGGAGTGGTGTCGCGAAAGGCATGACATATGAAATATTGTATTTAAGGCATATGACTGTCTTGTGTTGACTTGGCGGCATAAGTCAATTATTTTTAATTAAAAAGAACAATGAAGTTTATTGAATCTATTAATAAATTAGTACATGAAAACGATAAAGTGGTTGGTAGCATTTGGAAAAAATGTCGGCATTATAGAATATATGTCAAAAAACCTTTAAAAGTAGTGGTGTCGCGCAAGGCATGTCATACGAAAAATTTTATGAATGAAAATGATAATATGACTGTGGGTATTTGCCTTATCGACATAAGTCTATTATGTTTAACTAAAAAGAATACTGAAGCAATTTGAATGTGTTACTAAATTAAAACATTAAACAAATAAGGTGGTTGGTAGCATTTGGAAAAAATGTCGGCATTAGAGAATATGTGTCAATAAACCTAAATAAGGAGTGGTGTCGCTCAAGGTATGGCATATGCAAAATGGTGTATACGGCAAGTTCATATGAGTGTGAGTTGTTGGCTTGCCGGCATGTGTCAATTATGTTTAATTAAAAAGATTAATGAAGTTATTTGAATGTTTTATTAAATTAGTATATGAAAATTATAAGGTAGTTGGTAGCATTTGGAAAAAGAGTCGGCATTATAGAATATATGTCAAAAAACCTTTAAAAGTAGTGGTGTCGCGCAAGGCATGTCATATGAAAAATGTTATGAATGATAATGATAATATGACTGTGGGTATTTGCCTTATCGACATAAGTCTATAATGTTTAACTAAAAAGAATACTGAAGCAATTTGAATGTGTTACTAAATTGGTTGGTAGCATTGGGAAAAATGTCGGCATTAGAGAATATGTGTCAATACACCTTTATAGGGAGTGGTGTCGCGTAATGCATGGCATATGAAAAAGTTTATATACGGCATATGACTATGGGAATTTGCCTTATCGACATAAGTCAATTATGTTTAACTTAAAAGAATACTGATGCTATTTGAATGTGTTACTAAATTAAAACATTAAACAAATAAGGTGGTTGGTAGCATTTGGAAAAAATGTCGGCATTAGAGAATATGTGTCAATAAACCTAAATAAGGAGTGGTGTCGCTCAAGGTATGGCATATGCAAAATGGTGTATACGGCAAGTTCATATGAGTGTGAGTTGTTGGCTTGCCGGCATGTGTCAATTATGTTTAATTAAAAAGATTAATGAAGTTATTTGAATGTTTTATTAAATTAGTATATGAAAATGATAAGGTAGTTTGTAGCATTTGGAAAAAAAGTCGGCATTATAGAATATGTGTCAAAAAACCTTTATAGGGAGTGGTGTCGCGAAAGGCATGACATATGAAATATTGTATATAAGGCATATGACTGTGGGGTGTTGACTTGGCGGCATAAGTCAATTATTTTTAATTAAAAAGAATAATGAAGTTTATTGAATCTATTAATAAATTAGTACATGAAAACGATAGAGTGGTTAGTAGCATTTGGAAAAAATGTCGGCATTATAGAATATATGTCAAAAAAACTTTAAAAGTAGTGGTTTCCCGCACGGCATGTCATATGAAAAATGTTATGAATGATAATGATAATATGACTGTGGGTATTTGCCTTAACAACATAAGTCTATTATGTTTAACTAAAAAGAATACTGAAGCAATTTGAATGTGTTACTAAATTAAAACATTAAACAAATAAGGTGGTTGGCAGCATTTGGAAAAAATGTCGGCATTAGAGAATATGTGTCAATAAACCTAAATAAGGAGTGGTGTCGCTCAAGGTATGGCATATGCAAAATGGTGTATACGGCAAGTTCATATGAGTGTGAGTTGTTGGCTTGCCGGCATGTGTCAATTATGTTTAATTAAAAAGATTAATGAAGTTATTTGTATGTTTTATTAAATTAGTATATGAAAATGATAAGGTAGTTTGTAGCATTTGGAAAAAAAGTCGGCATTATAGAATACGTGTCAAAAAACCTTTATAGGGAGTGGTGTCGCGAAAGGCATGACATATGAAATATTGTATATAAGGCATATGACTGTGGGGTGTTGACTTGGCGGCATAAGTCAATTATTTTTAATTAAAAAGAATAATGAAGTTTATTGAATCTATTAATAAATTAGTACATGAAAACGATAAAGTGGTTGGTAGCATTTGGAAAAAATGTCGGCATTATAGAATATATGTCAAAAAAACTTTAAAAGTAGTGGTGTCGCGCACGGCATGTCATATGAAAAATGTTATGAATGATAATGATAATATGACTGTGGGTATTTGCCTTATCGACATAAGTCTATTATGTTTAACTTAAAAGAATACTGAAGCAATTTGAATGTGTTACTAAATTAAAACATTAAACAAATAAGGTGGTTGGTAGCATTTGGAAAAAATGTCGGCATTAGAGAATATGTGTGAAAAAACCTTGACATATGAAATATTGTATATAAGGCATATGACTGTCTTGTGTTGACTTGGCGGCATAAGTCAATTATTTTTAATTAAAAGAATTATTATTATACTATACTATTATACTATTAATAAATTAGTACATGAAAACGATAAAGTGGTTGGTAGCATTTGGAAAAAATGTCGGCATTAGAGAATATATGTCATAAAACTTTTATTGGTAGTGGTGTCGCGCAAGGCATGTCGTACGAAAAATGTTATGAATGATAATGATAATATGACTGTGGGTATTTGCCTTAACGACATAAGTCTATTATGTTTAACTAAAAAGAATACTGAAGCAATTTGAATGTGTTACTAAATTAAAACATTAAACAAATAAGGTGGTTGGTAGCATTTGGAAAAAATGTCGGCATTAGAGAATATGTGTCAATAAACCTAAATAAGGAGTGGTGTCGCTCAAGGTATGGCATATGCAAAATGGTGTATACGGCAAGTTCATATGAGTGTGAGTTGTTGGCTTGCCGGCATGTGTCAATTATGTTTAATTAAAAAGATTAATGAAGTTATTTGAATGTTTTATTAAATTAGTATATGAAAATGATAAGGTAGTTGGTAGCATTTGGAAAAAAAGTCGGCATTATAGAATATATGTCAAAAAACCTTTAAAAGTAGTGGTGTCGCGCAAGGCATGTCATATGAAAAAGTTTATATATGGCATATGACTATGGGAATTTGCCTTATGGACATAAGTCAATTATGTTTAACTTAAAAGAATACTGAAGCAATTTGAATGTGTTACTAAATTAAAAACATGAAACAAATAAGGTGGTTGGTAGCATTGGGAAAAATGTCGGCATTAGAGAATATGTGTGAAAAAACCTTTATAGGGAGTGGTGTCGCGAAAGGCATGACATATGAAATATTGTATATAAGGCATATGACTGTCTTGTGTTGACTTGGCGGCATAAGTCAATTATTTTTAATTAAAAAGAATAATGAAGTTTATTGAATCTATTAATAAATTAGTACATGAAAACGATAAAGTGGTTGGTAGCATTTGGAAAAAATGTCGGCATTATAGAATATATTTCAAAAAACCTTTAAAAGTAGTGGTGACGCGCACGGCATGTCATACGAAAAATGTCATGAATGATAATGATAATATGACTGTGAATATTTGCCTTATCGACATAAGTCTATTATGTTTAACTAAAAAGAATACTGAAGCAATTTGAATGTGTTACTAAATTAAAACATTAAACAAATAAGGTGGTTGGTAGCATTTGGAAAAAATGTCGGCATTAGAGAATATGTGTCAATAAACCTAAATAAGGAGTGGTGTCGCTCAAGGTATGGCATATGCAAAATGGTGTATACGGCAAGTTCATATGAGTGTGAGTTGTTGGCTTGCCGGCATGTGTCAATTATGTTTAATTAAAAAGATTAATGAAGTTATTTGAATGTTTTATTAAATTAGTATATGAAAATTATAAGGTAGTTGGTAGCATTTGGAAAAAGAGTCGGCATTATAGAATATATGTCAAAAAACCTTTAAAAGTAGTGGTGTCGCGCAAGGCATGTCATATGAAAAATGTTATGAATGATAATGATAATATGACTGTGGGTATTTGCCTTATCGACATAAGTCTATAATGTTTAACTAAAAAGAATACTGAAGCAATTTGAATGTGTTACTAAATTGGTTGGTAGCATTGGGAAAAATGTCGGCATTAGAGAATATGTGTCAATACACCTTTATAGGGAGTGGTGTCGCGTAATGCATGGCATATGAAAAAGTTTATATACGGCATATGACTATGGGAATTTGCCTTATCGACATAAGTCAATTATGTTTAACTTAAAAGAATACTGATGCTATTTGAATGTGTTACTAAATTAAAACATTAAACAAATAAGGTGGTTGGTAGCATTTGGAAAAAATGTCGGCATTAGAGAATATGTGTCAATAAACCTAAATAAGGAGTGGTGTCGCTCAAGGTATGGCATATGCAAAATGGTGTATACGGCAAGTTCATATGAGTGTGAGTTGTTGGCTTGCCGGCATGTGTCAATTATGTTTAATTAAAAAGATTAATGAAGTTATTTGAATGTTTTATTAAATTAGTATATGAAAATGATAAGGTAGTTGGTAGCATTTGGAAAAAAAGTCGGCATTATAGAATATGTGTCAAAAAACCTTTATAGGGAGTGGTGTCGCGAAAGGCATGACATATGAAATATTGTATATAAGGCATATGACTGTGGGGTGTTGACTTGGCGGCATAAGTCAGTTATTTTTAATTGAAAAGAATAATGAAGTTTATTGATTGTATTAATAAAATAGTACATGAAATCAATAAGGTGGTTGGTAGCATTTGTGTGAGTTGTTGGCTTGCCGGCATGTGTCAATTATGTTTAATGTAAAAGATTAATGAAGTTATTTGAATGTTTTATTAAATTAGTATATGAAAATGATAAGGTAGTTTGTAGCATTTGGAAAAAAGTCGGCATTATAGAATATGTGTCAAAAAACCTTTATAGGGAGTGGTGTCACGAAAGGCATGACATATGAAATATTGTATATAAGGCATATGACTGTGGGGTGTTGACTTGGCGGCATAAGTCAATTATTTTTAATTAAAAAGAATAATGAAGTTTATTGAATCTATTAATAAATTAGTACATGAAAACGATAGAGTGGTTAGTAGCATTTGGAAAAAATGTCGGCATTATAGAATATATGTCAAAAAAACTTTAAAAGTAGTGGTTTCCCGCACGGCATGTCATATGAAAAATGTTATGAATGATAATGATAATATGACTGTGGGTATTTGCCTTAACAACATAAGTCTATTATGTTTAACTAAAAAGAATACTGAAGCAATTTGAATGTGTTACTAAATTAAAACATTAAACAAATAAGGTGGTTGGCAGCATTTGGAAAAAATGTCGGCATTAGAGAATATGTGTCAATAAACCTAAATAAGGAGTGGTGTCGCTCAAGGTATGGCATATGCAAAATGGTGTATACGGCAAGTTCATATGAGTGTGAGTTGTTGGCTTGCCGGCATGTGTCAATTATGTTTAATTAAAAAGATTAATGAAGTTATTTGTATGTTTTATTAAATTAGTATATGAAAATGATAAGGTAGTTTGTAGCATTTGGAAAAAAAGTCGGCATTATAGAATACGTGTCAAAAAACCTTTATAGGGAGTGGTGTCGCGAAAGGCATGACATATGAAATATTGTATATAAGGCATATGACTGTGGGGTGTTGACTTGGCGGCATAAGTCAATTATTTTTAATTAAAAAGAATAATGAAGTTTATTGAATCTATTAATAAATTAGTACATGAAAACGATAAAGTGGTTGGTAGCATTTGGAAAAAATGTCGGCATTAGAGAATATATGTCATAAAACTTTTATTGGTAGTGGTGTCGCGCAAGGCATGTCGTACGAAAAATGTTATGAATGATAATGATAATATGACTGTGGGTATTTGCCTTAACGACATAAGTCTATTATGTTTAACTAAAAAGAATACTGAAGCAATTTGAATGTGTTACTAAATTAAAACATTAAACAAATAAGGTGGTTGGTAGCATTTGGAAAAAATGTCGGCATTAGAGAATATGTGTCAATAAACCTAAATAAGGAGTGGTGTCGCTCAAGGTATGGCATATGCAAAATGGTGTATACGGCAAGTTCATATGAGTGTGAGTTGTTGGCTTGCCGGCATGTGTCAATTATGTTTAATTAAAAAGATTAATGAAGTTATTTGAATGTTTTATTAAATTAGTATATGAAAATGATAAGGTAGTTGGTAGCATTTGGAAAAAAGTCGGCATTATAGAATATATGTCAAAAAACCATTAAAAGTAGTGGTGTCGCGCACGGCATGTCATATGAAAAAATGTTATGAATGATAATGATAATATGACTGTAGGTATTTGCCTTATCGACATAAGTCTATAATGTTTAACTAAAAGAATACTGAAGCAATTTGAATGTGTTACTAAATTAAAACATGAAACAAATAAGGTGGTTGGTAGCATTGGGAAAAATGTCGGCATTAGAGAATATGTGTCAATAAACCTTTAAAGGGAGTGGTGTCGCGCAAGGCATGTCATATGAAAAAGTTTATATATGGCATATGACTATGGGAATTTGCCTTATGGACATAAGTCAATTATGTTTAACTTAAAAGAATACTGAAGCAATTTGAATGTGTTACTAAATTAAAACATGAAACAAATAAGGTGGTTGGTAGCATTGGGAAAAATGTCGGCATTAGAGAATATGTGTGAAAAAACCTTTATAGGGAGTGGTGTCGCGAAAGGCATGACATATGAAATATTGTATATAAGGCATATGACTGTCTTGTGTTGACTTGGCGGCATAAGTCAATTATTTTTAATTAAAAAGAATAATGAAGTTTATTGAATCTATTAATAAATTAGTACATGAAAACGATAAAGTGGTTGGTAGCATTTGGAAAAAATGTCGGCATTATAGAATATATTTCAAAAAACCTTTAAAAGTAGTGGTGACGCGCACGGCATGTCATACGAAAAATGTCATGAATGATAATGATAATATGACTGTGAATATTTGCCTTATCGACATAAGTCTATTATGTTTAACTAAAAAGAATACTGAAGCAATTTGAATGTGTTACTAAATTAAAACATTAAACAAATAAGGTGGTTGGTAGCATTTGGAAAAAATGTCGGCATTAGAGAATATGTGTCAATAAACCTAAATAAGGAGTGGTGTCGCTCAAGGTATGGCATATGCAAAATGGTGTATACGGCAAGTTCATATGAGTGTGAGTTGTTGGCTTGCCGGCATGTGTCAATTATGTTTAATTAAAAAGATTAATGAAGTTATTTGAATGTTTTATTAAATTAGTATATGAAAATGATAAGGTAGTTGGTAGCATTTGGAAAAAAGTCGGTATTATAGAATATGTGTCAAAAAACCTTTATAGGGAGTGGTGTCGCGAAAGGCATGACATATGAAATATTGTATATAAGGCATATGACTGTGGGGTGTTGACTTGGCGGCATAAGTCAATTTCTTTTTAATTAAAAAGAATAATGAAGTTTATTGAATCTATTTATAAATTAGTACATGAAAACGATAAAGTGGTTGGTAGCATTTGGAAAAAAATGTCGGCATTATAGAATATATGTCAAAAAACCTTTAAAAGTAGTGGTGTCGCGCACGGCATGTCATATGAAAAATTTTATGAATGAAAATGATAATATGACTGTGGGTATTTGCCTTATCGACATAAGTCTATTATGTTTAACTAAAAAGAATACTGAAGCAATTTGAATGTGTTACTAAATTAAAATTTAAACAAATAAGGTGGTTGGTAGCATTTGGAAAAAATGTCGGCATTAGAGAATATGTGTCAATAAACCTAAATAAGGAGTGGTGTCGCTCAAGGTATGGCATATGCAAAATGGTGTATACGGCAAGTTCATATGAGTGTGAGTTGTTGGCTTGCCGGCATGTGTCAATTATGTTTAATTAAAAAGATTAATGAAGTTATTTGAATGTTTTATTAAATTAGTATATGAAAATGATAAGGTAGTTGGTAGCATTTGGAAAAAAAAGTCGGCATTATAGAATATATGTCAAAAAACCTTTAAAAGTAGTGGTGTCGCGCACGGCATGTCATATGAAAAATGTTATGAATGATAATGATAATATGACTGTAACTAAAAAGAATACTGAAGCAATTTGAATGTGTTACTAAATTAAAACATGAAACAAATAAGGTGGTTGGTAGCATTGGGAAAAATGTCGGCATTAGAGAATATGTGTCAATAAACCTTTAAAGGGAGTGGTGTCGCGCAAGGCATGTCATATGAAAAAGTTTATATATGGCATATGACTATGGGAATTTGCCTTATGGACATAAGTCAATTATGTTTAACTTAAAAGAATACTGAAGCAATTTGAATGTGTTACTAAATTAAAACATGAAACAAATAAGGTGGTTGGTAGCATTGGGAAAAATGTCGGCATTAGAGAATATGTGTGAAAAAACCTTTATAGGGAGTGGTGTCACGAAAGGCATGACATATGAAATATTGTATATAAGGCATATGACTGTCTTGTGTTGACTTGGCGGCATAAGTCAATTATTTTTAATTAAAAAGAATAATGAAGTTTATTGAATCTATTAATAAATTAGTACATGAAAACGATAAAGTGGTTGGTAGCATTTGGAAAAAATGTCGGCATTATAGAATATATTTCAAAAAACCTTTAAAAGTAGTGGTGAGCGCACGGCATGTCATACGAAAAATGTCATGAATGATAATGATAATATGACTGTGAATATTTGCCTTATCGACATAAGTCTATTATGTTTAACTAAAAAGAATAATGAAGCAATTTGAATGTGTTACTAAATTAAAACATTAAACAAATAAGGTGGTTGGTAGCATTTGGAAAAAATGTCGGCATTAGAGAATATGTGTCAATAAACCTAAATAAGGAGTGGTGTCGCTCAAGGTATGGCATATGCAAAAATGGTGTATACGGCAAGTTCATATGAGTGTGAGTTGTTGGCTTGCCGGCATGTGTCAATTATGTTTAATTAAAAAGATTAATGAAGTTATTTGAATGTTTTATTAAATTAGTATATGAAAATGATAAGGTAGTTGGTAGCATTTGGAAAAAAAGTCGGTATTATAGAATATGTGTCAAAAAACCTTTATAGGGAGTGGTGTCGCGAAAGGCATGACATATGAAATATTGTATATAAGGCATATGACTGTGGGGTGTTGACTTGGCGGCATAAGTCAATTCTTTTTAATTAAAAAGAATAATGAAGTTTATTGAATCTATTTATAAATTAGTACATGAAAACGATAAAGTGGTTGGTAGCATTTGGAAAAAAATGTCGGCATTATAGAATATATGTCAAAAAACCTTTAAAAGTAGTGGTGTCGCGCACGGCATGTCATATGAAAAATTTTATGAATGAAAATGATAATATGACTGTGGGTATTTGCCTTATCAACATAAGTCTATTATGTTTAACTAAAAAGAATACTGAAGCAATTTGAATGTGTTACTAAATTAAAACATTAAACAAATAAGGTGGTTGGTAGCATTTGGAAAAAATGTCGGCATTAGAGAATATGTGTCAATAAACCTAAATAAGGAGTGGTGTCGCTCAAGGTATGGCATATGCAAAATGGTGTATACGGCAAGTTCATATGAGTGTGAGTTGTTGGCTTGCCGGCATGTGTCAATTATGTTTAATTAAATAGATTAATGAAGTTATTTGAATGTTTTATTAAATTAGTATATGAAAATTATAAGGTAGTTGGTAGCATTTGGAAAAAGAGTCGGCATTATAGAATATATGTCAAAAAACCTTTAAAAGTAGTGGTGTCGCGCACGGCATGTCATATGAAAAATGTTATGAATGATAATGATAATATGACTGTGGGTATTTGCCTTATCGACATAAGTCTATAATGTTTAACTAAAAAGAATACTGAAGCAATTTGAATGTGTTACTAAATTAAAACATGAAACAAATAAGGTGGTTGGTTGCATTGGGAAAAATGTCGGCATTAGAGAATATGTGTCAATAAACCTTTATAGGGAGTGGTGTCGCGCAAGGCATGTCATATGAAAAAGTTTATATACGGCATATGACTATGGGAATTTGCCTTATCGACATAAGTCAATTATGTTTAACTTAAAAGAATACTGAAGCAATTTGAATGTGTTACTAAATTAAAACATGAAACAAATAAGGAGGTTGGTAGCATTGGGAAAAATGTCGGTATTAGAGAATATGTGTGAAAAAACCTTGACATATGAAATATTGTATATAAGGCATATGACTGTCTTGTGTTGACTTGGCGGCATAAGTCAATTATTTTTAATTAAAAAAATTATTATTATACTATACTATTATACTATTAATAAATTAGTACATGAAAACGATAAAGTGGTTGGTAGCATTTGGAAAAAAATGTCGGCATTAGAGAATATATGTCATAAAACTTTTATTGGTAGTGGTGTCGCGCAAGGCATGTCGTACGAAAAATGTTATGAATGATAATGATAATATGACTGTGGGTATTTGCCTTATCGACATAAGTCTATTATGTTTAACTAAAAAGAATACTGAAGCAATTTGAATGTGTTACTAAATTAAAACATTAAACAAATAAGGTGGTTGGTAGCATTTGGAAAAAATGTCGGCATTAGAGAATATGTGTCAATAAACCTAAATAAGGAGTGGTGTCGCTCAAGGTATGGCATATGCAAAATGGTGTATACGGCAAGTTCATATGAGTGTGAGTTGTTGGCTTGCCGGCATGTGTCAATTATGTTTAATTAAAAAGATTAATGAAGTTATTTGAATGTTTTATTAAATTAGTATATGAAAATGATAAGGTAGTTGGTAGCATTTGGAAAAAAGTCGGCATTATAGAATATATGTCAAAAAACCTTTAAAAGTAGTGGTGTCGCGCACGGCATGTCATATGAAAAATGTTATGAATGATAATGATAATATGACTGTAGGTATTTGCCTTATCGACATAAGTCTATAATGTTTAACTAAAAAGAATACTGAAGCAATTTGAATGTGTTACTAAATTAAAACATGAAACAAATAAGGTGGTTGGTAGCATTGGGAAAAATGTCGGCATTAGAGAATATGTGTCAATAAACCTTTAAAGGGAGTGGTGTCGCGCAAGGCATGTCATATGAAAAAAGTTTATATGTGGCATATGACTATGGGAATTTGCCTTATGGACATAAGTCAATTATGTTTAACTTAAAAGAATACTGAAGCAATTTGAATGTGTTACTAAATTAAAACATGAAACAAATAAGGTGGTTGGTAGCATTGGGAAAAATGTCGGCATTAGAGAATATGTGTGAAAAAAAACCTTTATAGGGAGTGGTGTCGCGAAAGGCATGACATATGAAATATTGTATTTAAGGCATATGACTGTCTTGTGTTGACTTGGCGGCATAAGTCAATTATTTTTAATTAAAAAGAATAATGAAGTTTATTGAATCTATTAATAAATTAGTACATGAAAACGATAAAGTGGTTGGTAGCATTTGGAAAAAATGTCGGCATTATAGAATATATTTCAAAAAACCTTTAAAAGTAGTGGTGACGCGCACGGCATGTCATACGAAAAATGTCATGAATGATAATGATAATATGACTGTGAATATTTGCCTTATCGACATAAGTCTATTATGTTTAACTAAAAAGAATACTGAAGCAATTTGAATGTGTTACTAAATTAAAATTTAAACAAATAAGGTGGTTGGTAGCATTTGGAAAAAATGTCGGCATTAGAGAATATGTGTCAATAAACCTAAATAAGGAGTGGTGTCGCTCAAGGTATGGCATATGCAAAATGGTGTATACGGCAAGTTCATATGAGTGTGAGTTGTTGGCTTGCCGGCATGTGTCAATTATGTTTAATTAAATAGATTAATGAAGTTATTTGAATGTTTTATTAAATTAGTATATGAAAATTATAAGGTAGTTGGTAGCATTTGGAAAAAGAGTCGGCATTATAGAATATATGTCAAAAAACCTTTAAAAGTAGTGGTGTCGCGCACGGCATGTCATATGAAAAATTTTATGAATGAAAATGATAATATGACTGTGGGTATTTGCCTTATCGACATAAGTCTATTATGTTTAACTAAAAAGAATACTGAAGCAATTTGAATGTGTTACTAAATTAAAATTTAAACAAATAAGGTGGTTGGTAGCATTTGGAAAAAATGTCGGCATTAGAGAATATGTGTCAATAAACCTAAATAAGGAGTGGTGTCGCTCAAGGTATGGCATATGCAAAATGGTGTATACGGCAAGTTCATATGAGTGTGAGTTGTTGGCTTGCCGGCATGTGTCAATTATGTTTAATTAAATAGATTAATGAAGTTATTTGAATGTTTTATTAAATTAGTATATGAAAATTATAAGGTAGTTGGTAGCATTTGGAAAAAGAGTCGGCATTATAGAATATATGTCAAAAAACCTTTAAAAGTAGTGGTGTCGCGCACGGCATGTCATATGAAAAATGTTATGAATGATAATGATAATATGACTGTGGGTATTTGCCTTATCGACATAAGTCTATAATGTTTAACTAAAAAGAATACTGAAGCAATTTGAATGTGTTACTAAATTAAAACATGAAACAAATAAGGTGGTTGGTTGCATTGGGAAAAATGTCGGCATTAGAGAATGTGTGTCAATAAACCTTTATAGGGAGTGGTGTCGCGCAAGGCATGTCATATGAAAAAGTTTATATACGGCATATGACTATGGGAATTTGCCTTATCGACATAAGTCAATTATGTTTAACTTAAAAGAATACTGAAGCAATTTGAATGTGTTACTAAATTAAAACATGAAACAAATAAGGAGGTTGGTAGCATTGGGAAAAATGTCGGTATTAGAGAATATGTGTGAAAAAACCTTGACATATGAAATATTGTATATAAGGCATATGACTGTCTTGTGTTGACTTGGCGGCATAAGTCAATTATTTTTAATTAAAAAGAATAATGAAGTTTATTGAATCTATTAATAAATTAGTACATGAAAACGATAAAGTGGTTGGTAGCATTTGGAAAAAATGTCGGCATTATAGAATATATTTCAAAAAACCTTTAAAAGTAGTGGTGACGCGCACGGCATGTCATACGAAAAATGTCATGAATGATAATGATAATATGACTGTGAATATTTGCCTTATCGACATAAGTCTATTATGTTTAACTAAAAAGAATACTGAAGCAATTTGAATGTGTTACTAAATTAAAACATTAAACAAATAAGGTGGTTGGTAGCATTTGGAAAAAATGTCGGCATTAGAGAATATGTGTCAATAAACCTAAATAAAGGAGTGGTGTCGCTCAAGGTATGGCATATGCAAAAATGGTGTATACGGCAAGTTCATATGAGTGTGAGTTGTTGGCTTGCCGGCATGTGTCAATTATGTTTAATTAAAAAGATTAATGAAGTTATTTGAATGTTTTATTAAATTAGTATATGAAAATGATAAGGTAGTATTAGCATTTGGAAAAAAAGTCGGTATTATAGAATATGTGTCAAAAAACCTTTATAGGGAGTGGTGTCGCGAAAGGCATGACATATGAAATATTGTATATAAGGCATATGACTGTGGGGTGTTGACTTGGCGGCATAAGTCAATTCTTTTTAATTAAAAAGAATAATGAAGTTTATTGAATCTATTTATAAATTAGTACATGAAAACGATAAAGTGGTTGGTAGCATTTGGAAAAAAATGTCGGCATTATAGAATATATGTCAAAAAACCTTTAAATGTAGTGGTGTCGCGCACGGCATGTCATATGAAAAATGTTATGAATCATAATGATAATATGACTGTGGGTATTTGCCTTATCGACATAAGTCTATAATGTTTAACTAAACAGAATACTGAAGCAATTTGAATGTGTTACTAAATTAAAACATGAAACAAATAAGGAGGTTGGTAGCATTGGGAAATATGTCGGTATTAGAGAATATGTGTGAAAAAACCTTGACATATGAAATATTGTATATAAGGCATATGACTGTCTTGTGTTGACTTGGCGGCATAAGTCAATTATTTTTAATTAAAAAGAATTATTATTATACTATACTATTATACTATTAATAAATTAGTACATGAAAACGATAAAGTGGTTGGTAGCATTTGGAAAAAATGTCGGCATTAGAGAATATATGTCATAAAACTTTTATTGGTAGTGGTGTCGCGCAAGGCATGTCGTACGAAAAATGTTATGAATGATAATGATAATATGACTGTGGGTATTTGCCTTATCGACATAAGTCTATTATGTTTAACTAAAAGAATACTGAAGCAATTTGAATGTGTTACTAAATTAAAACATTAAACAAATAAGGTGGTTGGTAGCATTTGGAAAAAATGTCGGCATTAGAGAATATGTGTCAATAAACCTAAATAAGGAGTGGTGTCGCTCAAGGTATGGCATATGCAAAATGGTGTATACGGCAAGTTCATATGAGTGTGAGTTGTTGGCTTGCCGGCATGTGTCAATTATGTTTAATTAAAAAGATTAATGAAGTTATTTGAATGTTTTATTAAATTAGTATATGAAAATGATAAGGTAGTTGGTAGCATTTGGAAAAAAGTCGGCATTATAGAATATATGTCAAAAAACCTTTAAAAGTAGTGGTGTCGCGCACGGCATGTCATATGAAAAATGTTATGAATGATAATGATAATATGACTGTAGGTATTTGCCTTATCGACATAAGTCTATAATGTTTAACTAAAAAGAATACTGAAGCAATTTGAATGTGTTACTAAATTAAAACATGAAACAAATAAGGTGGTTGGTAGCATTGGGAAAAATGTCGGCATTAGAGAATATGTGTCAATAAACCTTTAAAGGGAGTGGTGTCGCGCAAGGCATGTCATATGAAAAAGTTTATATATGGCATATGACTATGGGAATTTGCCTTATGGACATAAGTCAATTATGTTTAACTTAAAAGAATACTGAAGCAATTTGAATGTGTTACTAAATTAAAACATGAAACAAATAAGGTGGTTGGTAGCATTGGGAAAAATGTCGGCATTAGAGAATATGTGTGAAAAAACCTTTATAGGGAGTGGTGTCGCGAAAGGCATGACATATGAAATATTGTATATAAGGCATATGACTGTCTTGTGTTGACTTGGCGGCATAAGTCAATTATTTTTAATTAAAAAGAATAATGAAGTTTATTGAATCTATTAATAAATTAGTACATGAAAACGATAAAGTGGTTGGTAGCATTTGGAAAAAATGTCGGCATTATAGAATATATTTCAAAAAACCTTTAAAAGTAGTGGTGACGCGCACGGCATGTCATACGAAAAATGTCATGAATGATAATGATAATATGACTGTGAATATTTGCCTTATCGACATAAGTCTATTATGTTTAACTAAAAAGAATACTGAAGCAATTTGAATGTGTTACTAAATTAAAACATTAAACAAATAAGGTGGTTGGTAGCATTTGGAAAAAATGTCGGCATTAGAGAATATGTGTCAATAAACCTAAATAAGGAGTGGTGTCGCTCAAGGTATGGCATATGCAAAATGGTGTATACGGCAAGTTCATATGAGTGTGAGTTGTTGGCTTGCCGGCATGTGTCAATTATGTTTAATTAAAAAGATTAATGAAGTTATTTGAATGTTTCATTAAATTAGTATATGAAAATGATAAGGTAGTTGGTAGCATTTGGAAAAAAAGTCGGTATTATAGAATATGTGTCAAAAAACCTTTATAGGGAGTGGTGTCGCGAAAGGCATGACATATGAAATATTGTATATAAGGCATATGACTGTGGGGTGTTGACTTGGCGGCATAAGTCAATTCTTTTTAATTAAAAAGAATAATGAAGTTTATTGAATCTATTTATAAATTAGTACATGAAAACGATAAAGTGGTTGGTAGCATTTGGAAAAAAATGTCGGCATTATAGAATATATGTCAAAAAACCTTTAAAAGTAGTGGTGTCGCGCACGGCATGTCATATGAAAAATTTTATGAATGAAAATGATAATATGACTGTGGGTATTTGCCTTATCGACATAAGTCTATTATGTTTAACTAAAAAGAATACTGAAGCAATTTGAATGTGTTACTAAATTAAAATTTAAACAAATAAGGTGGTTGGTAGCATTTGGAAAAAATGTCGGCATTAGAGAATATGTGTCAATAAACCTAAATAAGGAGTGGTGTCGCTCAAGGTATGGCATATGCAAAATGGTGTATACGGCAAGTTCATATGAGTGTGAGTTGTTGGCTTGCCGGCATGTGTCAATTATGTTTAATTAAATAGATTAATGAAGTTATTTGAATGTTTTATTAAATTAGTATATGAAAATTATAAGGTAGTTGGTAGCATTTGGAAAAGAGTCGGCATTATAGAATATATGTCAAAAAACCTTTAAAAAGTAGTGGTGTCGCGCACGGCATGTCATATGAAAAATGTTATGAATGATAATGATAATATGACTGTGGGTATTTGCCTTATCGACATAAGTCTATAATGTTTAACTAAAAAGAATACTGAAGCAATTTGAATGTGTTACTAAATTAAAACATGAAACAAATAAGGTGGTTGGTTGCATTGGGAAAAATGTCGGCATTAGAGAATGTGTGTCAATAAACCTTTATAGGGAGTGGTGTCACGCAAGGCATGTCATATGAAAAAGTTTATATACGGCATATGACTATGGGAATTTGCCTTATCGACATAAGTCAATTATGTTTAACTTAAAAGAATACTGAAGCAATTTGAATGTGTTACTAAATTAAAACATGAAACAAATAAGGAGGTTGGTAGCATTGGGAAAAATGTCGGTATTAGAGAATATGTATGAAAAAACCTTGACATATGAAATATTGTATATAAGGCATATGACTGTCTTGTGTTGACTTGGCGGCATAAGTCAATTATTTTTAATTAAAAAGAATAATGAAGTTTATTGAATCTATTAATAAATTAGTACATGAAAACGATACATTAAACAAATAAGGTGGTTGGTAGCATTTGGAAAAAATGTCGGCATTAGAGAATATGTGTCAATAAACCTAAATAAGGAGTGGTGTCGCTCAAGGTATGGCATATGCAAAAAATGGTGTATACGGCAAGTTCATATGAGTGTGAGTTGTTGGCTTGCCGGCATGTGTCAATTATGTTTAATTAAAAGATTAATGAAGTTATTTGAATGTTTTATTAAATTAGTATATGAAAATGATAAGGTAGTTGGTAGCATATGGAAAAAAAGTCGGCATTATAGAATATGTGTGAAAAAAACCTTTATAGGGAGTGGTGTCATGAAAGGCATGACATATGAAATATTGTATTTAAGGCATATGACTGTCTTGTGTTGACTTGGCGGCATAAGTCAATTATTTTTAATTAAAAAGAATAATGAAGTTTATTGAATCTATTAATAAATTAGTACATGAAAACGATAAGGTGGTTGGTAGCATTTGGAAAAAATGTCGGCATTAGAGAATATATGTCAAAAAACCTTTAAAAGTAGTGGTGTCGCGCAAGGCATGTCATACGAAAAATTTTATGAATGAAAATGATAATATGACTGTGGGTATTTGCCTTATCGACATAAGTCTATTATGTTTAACTAAAAAGAATACTGAAGCAATTTGAATGTGTTACTAAATTAAAACATTAAACAAATAAGGTGGTTGGTAGCATTTGGAAAAAATGTCGGCATTAGAGAATATGTGTCAATAAACCTAAATAAGGAGTGGTGTCGCTCAAGGTATGGCATATGCAAAATGGTGTATACGGCAAGTTCATATGAGTGTGAGTTGTTGGCTTGCCGGCATGTGTCAATTATGTTTAATTAAAAGATGAATGAAGTGAATGTTTTATTAAATTAGTATATGAAAATTATAAGGTAGTTGGTAGCATTTGGAAAAAGAGTCGGCATTATAGAATATATGTCAAAAAACCTTTAAAAGTAGTGGTGTCGCGCAAGGCATGTCATATGAAAAATGTTATGAATGATAATGATAATATGACTGTGGGTATTTGCCTTATCGACATAAGTCTATAATGTTTAACTAAAAAGAATACTGAAGCAATTTGAATGTGTTACTAAATTAAAACTTGAAACAAATAAGGTGGTTGGTTGCATTGGGAAAAATGTCGGCATTAGAGAATATGTGTCAATAAACCTTTATAGGGAGTGGTGTCGCGCAAGGCATGTCATATGAAAAAGTTTATATACGGCATATGACTATGGGAATTTGCCTTATCGACATAAGTCAATTATGTTTAACTTAAAAGAATATTGAAGCAATTTGAATGTGTTACTAAATTAAAACATGAAACAAATAAGGTGGTTGGTAGCATTGGGAAAAATGTCGGCATTAGAGAATATGTGTGAAAAAACCTTGACATATGAAATATTGTATATAAGGCATATGACTGTCTTGTGTTGACTTGGCGGCATAAGTCAATTATTTTTAATTAAAAAGAATAATGAAGTTTATTGAATCTATTTATAAATTAGTACATGAAAACGATAAAGTGGTTGGTAGCATTTGGAAAAAAATGTCGGCATTATAGAATATATGTCAAAAAACCTTTAAATGTAGTGGTGTCGCGCACGGCATGTCATATGAAAAATGTTATGAATCATAATGATAATATGACTGTGGGTATTTGCCTTATCGACATAAGTCTATTATGTTTAACTAAAAAGAATACTGAAGCAATTTGAATGTTTTACTAAATTAAAACATTAAACAAATAAGGTGGTTGGTAGCATTTGGAAAAAATGTCGGCATTAGAGAATATGTGTCAATAAACCTAAATAAGGAGTGGTGTCGCTCAAGGTATGGCATATGCAAAATGGTGTATACGGCAAGTTCATATGAGTGTGAGTTGTTGGCTTGCCGGCATGTGTCAATTATGTTTAATTAAAAAGATTAATGAAGTTATTTGAATGTTTTATTAAATTAGTATATGAAAATGATAAGGTAGTTGGTAGCATTTGGAAAAAAAGTCGGTATTATAGAATATGTGTCAAAAAACCTTTATAGGGAGTGGTGTCGCGAAAGGCATGACATATGAAATATTGTATATAAGGCATATGACTGTGGGGTGTTGACTTGGCGGCATAAGTCAATTCTTTTTAATTAAAAAGAATAATGAAGTTTATTGAATCTATTTATAAATTAGTACATGAAAACGATAAAGTGGTTGGTAGCATTTGGAAAAAAATGTCGGCATTATAGAATATATGTCAAAAAACCTTTAAATGTAGTGGTGTCGCGCACGGCATGTCATATGAAAAATGTTATGAATGATAATGATAATATGACTGTGGGTATTTGCCTTATCGACATAAGTCTATTATGTTTAACTAAAAAGAATACTGAAGCAATTTGAATGTTTTACTAAATTAAAACATTAAACAAATAAGGTGGTTGGTAGCATTTGGAAAAAATGTCGGCATTAGAGAATATGTGTCAATAAACCTAAATAAGGAGTGGTGTCGCTCAAGGTTTGGCATATGCAAAATGGTGTATACGGCAAGTTCATATGAGTGTGAGTTGTTGGCTTGCCGGCATGTGTCAATTATGTTTAATTAAAAAGATTAATGAAGTTATTTGAATGTTTTATTAAATTAGTATATGAAAATGATAAGGTAGTTGGTAGCATTTGGAAAAAAGTCGGCATTATAGAATATGTGTCAAAAACCCTTTATAGGGAGTGGTGTCGCGAAAGGCATGACATATGAAATATTGTATATAAGGCATATGACTGTCTTGTGTTGACTTGGCGGCATAAGTCAATTATTATTAATTAAAAAGAATAATGAAGTTTATTGAATCTATTAATAAATTAGTACATGAAAACGATAAAGTGGTTGGTAGCATTTGGAAAAAAGAGTCGGCATTATAGAATATATGTCAAAAAACCTTTAAAAGTAGTGGTGTCGCGCAAGGCATGTCATATGAAAAATGTTATGAATGATAATGATAATATGACTGTGGGTATTTGCCTTATCGACATAAGTCTATAACGTTTAACTTAAAAGAATACTGAAGCAATTTGAATGTGTTACTAAATTAAAACATGAAACAAATAAGGTGGTTGGTTGAATTGGGAAAAATGTCAGCATTAGAGAATATGTGTCAATAAACCTTTATAGGGAGTGGTGTCGCGCAAGGCATGTCATATGAAAAAGTTTATATACGGCATATGACTATGGGAATTTGCCTTATCGACATAAGTCAATTATGTTTAACTTAAAAGAATATTGAAGCAATATGAATGTGTTACTAAATTAAAACATGAAACAAATAAGGTGGTTGGTAGCATTGGGAAAAATGTCGGCATTAGAGAATATGTGTGAAAAAACCTTGACATATGAAATATTGTATATAAGGCATATGACTGTCTTGTGTTGACTTGGCGGCATAAGTCAATTATTTTTAATTAAAAAGAATAATGAAGTTTCTTGAATCTATTAATAAATTAGTACATGAAAACGATAAAGTGGTTGGTAGCATTTGGAAAAAATGTCGGCATTATAGAATATATGTCAAAAAACCTTTAAAAAGTAGTGGTGTCGCGCACGGCATGTCATATGAAAAATGTTATGAATGATAATGATAATATGACTGTGGGTATTTGCCTTATCGACATAAGTCTATTATGTTTAACTAAAAAGAATACTGAAGCAATTTGAATGTTTTACTAAATTAAAACATTAAACAAATAAGGTGGTTGGTAGCATTTGGAAAAAATGTCGGCATTAGAGAATATGTGTCAATAAACCTAAATAAGGAGTGGTGTCGCTCAAGGTATGGCATATGCAAAATGGTGTATACGGCAAGTTCATATGAGTGTGAGTTGTTGGCTTGCCGGCATGTGTCAATTATGTTTAATTAAAAGATTAATGAAGTTATTTGAATGTTTTATTAAATTAGTATATGAAAATGATAAGGTAGTTGGTAGCATTTGGAAAAAAAGTCGGCATTATAGAATATGTGTCAAAAAACCTTTATAGGGAGTGGTGTCGCGAAAGGCATGACATATGAAATATTGTATATAAGGCATATGACTGTCTTGTGTTGACTTGGCGGCATAAGTCAATTATTTTTAATTAAAAAGAATAATGAAGTTTATTGAATCTATTAATAAATTAGTACATGAAAACGATAAAGTGGTTGGTAGCATTTGGAAAAAATGTTGGCATTATAGAATATATGTCAAAAAACCTTTAAAAGTAGTGGTGTCGCGCACGGCATGTCATATGAAAAATGTTATGAATGATAATGATAATATGACTGTGGGTATTTGCCTTATCGACATAAGTCTATTATGTTTAACTAAAAAGAATACTGAAGCAATTTGAATGTTTTACTAAATTAAAACATTAAACAAATAAGGTGGTTGGTAGCATTTGGAAAAAATGTCGGCATTAGAGAATATATGTCAATAAACCTAAATAAGGAGTGGTGTCGCTCAAGGTATGGCATATGCAAAATGGTGTATACGGCAAGTTCTTATGAGTGTGAGTTGTTGGCTTGCCGGCATGTGTCAATTATGTTTAATTAAAAAGATTAATGAAGTTATTTGAATGTTTTATTAAATTAGTATATGAAAATGATGAGGTAGTTGGTAGCATTTGGAAAAAAAGTCGGCATTATAGAATATGTGTGAAAAAACCTTTATAGGGAGTGGTGTCGCGAAAGGCATGACATATGAAATATTGTATTTAAGGCATATGACTGTCTTGTGTTGACTTGGCGGCATAAGTCAATTATTTTTAATTAAAAAGAACAATGAAGTTTATTGAATCTATTAATAAATTAGTACATGAAAACGATAAAGTGGTTGGTAGCATTTGGAAAAAATGTCGGCATTATAGAATATATGTCAAAAAACCTTTAAAAGTAGTGGTGTCGCGCAAGGCATGTCATACGAAAAATTTTATGAATGAAAATGATAATATGACTGTGGGTATTTGCCTTATCGACATAAGTCTATTAAGTTTAACTAAAAGAATACTGAAGCAATTTGAATGTGTTACTAAATTAAAACATTAAACAAATAAGGTGGTTGGTAGCATTTGAAAAAAATTTCGGCATTATAGAATATATGTCAAAAAACCTTTAAAAGTAGTGGTGTCGCGCACGGCATGTCATATGAAAAATGTTATGAATGATAATGATAATATGACTGTGGGTATTTGCCTTATCGACATAAGTCCATTATGTTTAACTAAAAAGAATACTGAAGCAATTTGAATGTGTTATTAAATTAAAACATTAAACAAATAAGGTGGTTGGTAGCATTTGGAAAAAATGTCGGCATTAGAGAATATGTGTCAATAAACCTAAATAAGGAGTGGTGTCGCTCAAGGTATGGCATATGCAAAATGGTGTATACGGCAAGTTCATATGAGTGTGAGTTGTTGGCTTGCCGGCATGTGTCAATTATGTTTAATTAAAAGATTAATGAAGTTATTTGAATGTTTTATTAAATTAGTATATGAAAATGATAGGGTAGTTGGTAGCATTTGGAAAAAAGTCGGCATTACAGAATATGTGTCAAAAAACCTTTATAGGGAGTGGTGTCGCGAAAGGCATGACATATGAAATATTGTATATAAGGCATATGACTGTCTTGTGTTGACTTAGCGGCATAAGTCAATTATTTTTAATTAAAAAGAATAATGAAGTTTATTGAATCTATTAATAAATTAGTACATGAAAACGATAAAGTGGTTGGTAGCATTTGGAAAAAATGTCGGCATTATAGAATATATGTCAAAAAAAATAAAATGTAGTGGTGTCGCGCACGGCATGTCATATGAAAAATGTTATGAATCATAATGATAATATGACTGTGGATATTTGCCTTATCGACATAAGTCTATAATGTTTAACTAAACAGAATACTGAAGCAATTTGAATGTGTCACTAAATTAGAACATGAAACAAATAAGGTGGTTGGTTGCATTGGGAAAAATGTCGGCATTAGAGAATATGTGTCAATAAACCTTTATAGGGAGTGGTGTTGCGCAAGGCATGTCATATGAAAAAGTTTATATACGGCATATTACTATGGGAATTTGCCTTATCGACATAAGTCAATTATGTTTAACTTAAAAGAATACTGAAGCAATTTGAATGTGTTACTAAATTAAAACATGAAACAAATAAGGTGGTTGGTAGCATTGGGAAAAATGTCGGCATTAGAGAATATGTGTGAAAAAACCTTGACATATGAAATATTGTATATAAGGCATATGACTGTCTTGTGTTGACTTGGCGGCATAAATCAATTATTTTTAATTAAAAAGAATAATGAAGTTTATTGAATCTATTAATAAATTAGTACATGAAAACGATAAAGTGGTTGGTAGCATTTGGAAAAAATGTCGGCATTATAGAATATATGTCAAAAAACCTTTAAAGGTAGTGGTGTCGCGCACGGCATGTCATATGAAAAATGTTATGAATGATAATGATAATATGACTGTGGGTATTTGCCTTATCGACATAAGTCTATTATGTTTAACTAAAAAGAATACTGAAGCAATTTGAATGTGTTACTAAATTAAAACATTAAACAAATAAGGTGGTTGGTAGCATTTGGAAAAAATGTCGGCATTAGAGAATATGTGTCAATAAACCTAAATAAGGAGTGGTGTCGCTCAAGGTATGGCATATGCAAAATGGTGTATACGGCAAGTTCATATGAGTGTGAGTTGTTGGCTTGCCGGCATGTGTCAATTATGTTTAATTAAAAAGATTAATGAAGTTATTTGAATGTTTTATTAAATTAGTATATAAAAAATTATAAGGTAGTTGGTAGCATTTGGAAAAAGAGTCGGCATTATAGAATATATGTCAAAAAACCTTTAAAAGTAGTGGTGTCGCGCAAGGCATGTCATATGAAAAATGTTATGAATGATAATGATAATATGACTGTGGGTATTTGCCTTATCGACATAAGTCTATAACGTTTAACTTAAAAGAATACTGAAGCAATTTGAATGTGTTACTAAATTAAAACATGAAACAAATAAGGTGGTTGGTTGCATTGGGAAAAATGTCAGCATTAGAGAATATGTGTCAATAAACCTTTATAGGGAGTGGTGTCGCGCAAGGCATGTCATATGAAAAAGTTTATATACGGCATATGACTATGGGAATTTGCCTTATCGACATAAGTCAATTATGTTTAACTTAAAAGAATATTGAAGCAATATGAATGTGTTACTAAATTAAAACATGAAACAAATAAGGTGGTTGGTAGCATTGGGAAAAATGTCGGCATTAGAGAATATGTGTGAAAAAACCTTGACATATGAAATATTGTATATAAGGCATATGACTGTCTTGTGTTGACTTGGCGGCATAAGTCAATTATTTTTAATTAAAAAGAATAATGAAGTTTCTTGAATCTATTAATATATTAGTACATGAAAACGATAAAGTGGTTGGTAGCATTTGGAAAAAATGTCGGCATTATAGAATATATGTCAAAAAACCTTTAAAAGTAGTGGTGTCGCGCACGGCATGTCATATGAAAAATGTTATGAATGATAATGATAATATGACTGTGGGTATTTGCCTTATCGACATAAGTCTATTATGTTTAACTAAAAAGAATACTGAAGCAATTTGAATGTTTTACTAAATTAAAACATTAAACAAATAAGGTGGTTGGTAGCATTTGGAAAAAATGTCGGCATTAGAGAATATGTGTCAATAAACCTAAATAAGGAGTGGTGTCGCTCAAGGTATGGCATATGCAAAATGGTGTATACGGCAAGTTCATATGAGTGTGAGTTGTTGGCTTGCCGGCATGTGTCAATTATGTTTAATTAAAAAGATTAATGAAGTTATTTGAATGTTTTATTAAATTAGTATATGAAAATGATAAGGTAGTTGGTAGCATTTGGAAAAAAAGTCGGCATTATAGAATATGTGTCAAAAAACCTTTATAGGGAGTGGTGTCGCGAAAGGCATGACATATGAAATATTGTATATAAGGCATATGACTGTCTTGTGTTGACTTGGCGGCATAAGTCAATTATTTTTAATTAAAAAGAATAATGAAGTTTATTGAATCTATTAATAAATTAGTACATGAAAACGATAAAGTGGTTGGTAGCATTTGGAAAAAATGTTGGCATTATAGAATATATGTCAAAAAACCTTTAAAAGTAGTGGTGTCGCGCACGGCATGTCATATGAAAAATGTTATGAATGATAATGATAATATGACTGTGGGTATTTGCCTTATCGACATAAGTCTATTAAGTTTAACTAAAAAGAATACTGAAGCAATTTGAATGTGTTACTAAATTAAAACATTAAACAAATAAGGTGGTTGGTAGCATTTGGAAAAAATGTCGGCATTAGAGAATATGTGTCAATAAACCTAAATAAGGAGTGGTGTCGCTCAAGGTATGGCATATGCAAAATGGTGTATACGGCAAGTTCATATGAGTGTGAGTTGTTGGCTTGCCGGCATGTGTCAATTATGTTTAATTAAAAAGATTAATGAAGTTATTTGAATGTTTTATTAAATTAGTATATGAAAATGATAAGGTAGTTGGTAGCATTTGGAAAAAAAGTCGGCATTATAGAATATGTGTGAAAAAACCTTTATAGGGAGTGGTGTCGCGAAAGGCATGACATATGAAATATTGTATTTAAGGCATATGACTGTCTTGTGTTGACTTGGCGGCATAAGTCAATTATTTTTAATTAAAAAGAACAATGAAGTTTATTGAATCTATTAATAAATTAGTACATGAAAACGATAAAGTGGTTGGTAGCATTTGGAAAAAATGTCGGCATTATAGAATATATGTCAAAAAACCTTTAAAAGTAGTGGTGTCGCGCAAGGCATGTCATACGAAAAATTTTATGAATGAAAATGATAATATGACTGTGGGTATTTGCCTTATCGACATAAGTCTATTATGTTTAACTAAAAAGAATACTGAAGCAATTTGAATGTGTTACTAAATTAAAACATTAAACAAATAAGGTGGTTGGTAGCATTTGAAAAAAATTTCGGCATTATAGAATATATGTCAAAAAACCTTTAAAAGTAGTGGTGTCGCGCACGGCATGTCATATGAAAAATGTTATGAATGATAATGATAATATGACTGTGGGTATTTGCCTTATCGACATAAGTCCATTATGTTTAACTAAAAAGAATACTGAAGCAATTTGAATGTGTTATTAAATTAAAACATGAAACAAATAAGGTGGTTGGTAGCATTTGGAAAAAATGTCGGCATTATAGAATATATGTCAAAAAACCTTTATTAGTGGTGTCCGACGGCATGTCATATGAAAAATGTTATGAATGATAATGATAATATGACTGTGGGTATTTGCCTTATCGACATAAGTTTATAATGTTTAACTAAAAAGAATACTGAAGCAATTTGAATGTGTTACTAAATTTAAACATGAAACAAATAAGGTGGTTGGTTGCATTGGGAAAAATGTCGGCATTAGAGAATATGTGTCAATAAACCTTTATAGGGAGTGGTGTCGCGCAAGGCATGTCATATGAAAAAAGTTTATATACGGCATATGACTATGGGAATTTGCCTTATCGACATAAGTCAATTATGTTTAACTTAAAAGAATACTGAAGCAATTTGAATGTGTTACTAAATTAAAACATGAAACAAATAAGGTGGTTGGTAGCATTGGGAAAAATGTCGGCATTAGAGAATATGTGTGAAAAAACCTTGACATATGAAATATTGTATATAAGGCATATGACTGTCTTGTGTTGACTTGGCGGCATAAGTCAATTATTTTTAATTAAAAAGAATAATGAAGTTTATTGAATCTATTAATAAATTAGTACATGAAAACGATAAAGTGGTTGGTAGCATTTGGAAAAAATGTTGGCATTATAGAATATATGTCAAAAAACCTTTATTGGTAGTGGTGTCGCGCACGGCATGTCATATGAAAAATGTTATGAATGATAATGATAATATGACTGTGGGTATTTGCCTTATCGACATAAGTCTATTATGTTTAACTAAAAAGAATACTGAAGCAATTTGAATGTGTTACTAAATTAAAACATTAAACAAATAAGGTGGTTGGTAGCATTTGGAAAAAATGTCGGCATTAGAGAATATGTGTCAAAAAACCTTTATAGGGAGTGGTGTCGCTCAAGGTATGGCATATGCAAAATGGTGTATACGGCAAGTTCATATGAGGGTGAGTTGTTGGCTTGCCGGCATGTGTCAATTATGTTTAATTAAAAAGATTAATGAAGTTATTTGAATGTTTTATTAAATTAGTATATGAAAATGATAAGGTAGTTGGTAGCATTTGGAAAAAAAGTCGGCATTATAGAATATGTGTCAAAAAACCTTTATAGGGAGTGGTGTCGCGAAAGGCATGACATATGAAATATTGTATTTAAGGCATATGACTGTCTTGTGTTGACTTGGCGGCATAAGTCAATTATTTTTAATTAAAAAGAACAATGAATTTTATTGAATCTATTAATAAATTAGTACATGAAAACGATAAAGTGGTTGGTAGCATTTGGAAAAAATGTCGGCATTATAGAATATATGTCAAAAAACCTTTAAAAGTAGTGGTGTCGCGCAAGGCATGTCATACGAAAAATGTTTATGAATGAAAATGATAATATGACTGTGGGTATTTGCCTTATCGACATAAGTCTATTATGTTTAACTAAAAAGAATACTGAAGCAATTTGAATGTGTTACTAAATTAAAACATTAAACAAATAAGGTGGTTGGTAGCATTTGGAAAAAATGTCGGCATTAGAGAATATGTGTCAAAAAACCTTTATAGGGAGTGGTGTCGCTCAAGGTATGGCATATGCAAAATGGTGTATACGGCAAGTTCATATGAGTGTGAGTTGTTGGCTTGCCGGCATGTGTCAATTATGTTTAATTAAAAAGATTAATGAAGTTATTTGAATGTTTTATTAAATTAGTATATGAAAATTATAAGGTTGTTGGTAGCATTTGGAAAAAGAGTCGGCATTATAGAATATATGTCAAAAAACCTTTAAAATGTAGTGGTGTCGCGCACGGCATGTCATATGAAAAATGTTATGAATGATAATGATAATATGACTGTGGGTATTTGCCTTATCGACATAAGTTTATAATGTTTAACTAAAAAGAATACTGAAGCAATTTGAATGTGTTACTAAATTAAAACATGAAACAAATAAGGTGGTTGGTTGCATTGGGAAAAATGTCGGCATTAGAGAATATGTGTCAATAAACCTTTATAGGGAGTGGTGTCGCGCAAGGCATGTCATATGAAAAAGTTTATATACGGCATATGACTATGGGAATTTGCCTTATCGACATAAGTCAATTATGTTTAACTTAAAAGAATACTGAAGCAATTTGAATGTGTTACTAAATTAAAACATGAAACAAATAAGGAGGTTGGTAGCATTGGGAAAAATGTCGGCATTAGAGAATATGTGTGAAAAAACCTTGACATATGAAATATTGTATATAAGGCATATGACAGTCTTGTGTTGACTTGGCGGCATAAGTCAATTATTTTTAATTAAAAAGAATAATGAAGTTTATTGAATCTATTAATAAATTAGTACATGAAAACGATAAAGTGGTTGGTAGCATTTGGAAAAAATGTCGGCATTATAGAATATATAAAAAAACCTTTAAAAGTAGTGGTGTCGCGCACGGCATGTCATATGAAAAATGTTATGAATGATAATGATAATATGACTGTGGGTATTTGCCTTATCGACATAAGTCTATTATGTTTAACTTTAAAGAATATTGAAGCAATTTGAATGTGTTACTAAATTAAAACATGAAACAAATAAGGTGGTTGGTAGCATTGGGAAAAAATGTCGGCATTAGAGAATATGTGTCAAATAAACCTAATGACATATGAAATATTGTATATAAGGCATATGACTGTCTTGTGTTGACTTGGCGGCATAAGTCAATTATTTTTAATTAAAAAGAATAATGAAGTTTATTGAATCTATTAATAAATTAGTACATGAAAACTATAAAGTGGTTGGTAGCATTTGGAAAAAATGTCGGCATTATAGAATATATGTCAAAAAACCTTTAAAAGTAGTGGTGTCGCGGCAAGGCATGTCATATGAAAAATGTTATGAATGATAATGATAATATGACTGTGGGTATTTGCCTTATCGACATAAGTCTATTATGTTTAACTAAAAAGAATACTGAAGCAATTTGAATGTGTTACTAAATTAAAACATTAAACAAATAAGGTGGTTGGTAGCATTTGGAAAAAATGTCGGCATTAGAGAATATGTGTCAATAAACCTAAATAAGGAGTGGTGTCGCTCAAGGTATGGCATATGCAAAATGGTGTATACGGCAAGTTCTTATGAGTGTGAGTTGTTGGCTTGCCGGCATGTGGCAATTATGTTTAATTAAAAAGATTAATGAAGTTATTTGAATGTTTTATTAAATTAGTATATGAAAATGATAAGGTAGTTGGTAGCATTTGGAAAAAAAGTCGGCATTATAGAATATGTGTGAAAAAACCTTTATAGGGAGTGGTGTCGCGAAAGGCATGACATATGAAATATTGTATTTAAGGCATATGACTGTCTTGTGTTGACTTGGCGGCATAAGTCAATTATTTTTAATTAAAAAGAATAATGAAGTTTATTGAATCTATTAATAAATTAGTACATGAAAACGATAAAGTGGTTGGTAGCATTTGGAAAAAATGTCGGCATTATAGAATATATGTCAAAAAACCTTTATTGGTAGTGGTGTCGCGCACGGCATGTCATACGAAAAATTTTATGAATGAAAATGATAATATGACTGTGGGTATTTGCCTTATCGACATAAGTCTATTATGTTTAACTAAAAAGAATACTGAAGCAATTTGAATGTGTTACTAAATTAAAACATTAAACAAATAAGGTGGTTGGTAGCATTTGGAAAAAATGTCGGCATTAGAGAATATGTGTCAATAAACCTAAATAAGGAGTGGTGTCGCTCAAGGTATGGCATATGCAAAATGGTGTATACGGCAAGTTCATATGAGTGTGAGTTGTTGGCTTGCCGGCATGTGTCAATTATGTTTAATTAAAAAGATTAATGAAGTTATTTGAATGTTTTATTAAATTAGTATATGAAAATTATAAGGTAGTTGGTAGCATTTGGAAAAAGAGTCGGCATTATAGAATATATCTCAAAAAACCTTTAAAAGTAGTGGTGTCGCGCACGGCATGTCATATGAAAAATTTTATGAATGATAATGATAATATGACTGTGGGTATTTGCCTTATCGACATAAGTCTATTATGTTTAACTTAAAAGAACACTGAAGCAATTTGAATGTGTTACTAAATTAAAACATGAAACAAATAAGGTGGTTGGTAGCATTGGGAAAAATGTCGGCATTAGAGAATATGTGTGAAAAAACCTTGACATATGAAATATTTTATATAAGGCATATGACTGTCTTGTGTTGACTTGGCGGCATAAGTCAATTATTTTTAATTAAAAAGAATAATGAAGTTTATTGAATCTATTAATAAATTAGTACATGAAAACGATAAAGTGGTTGGTAGCATTTGGAAAAAATGTCGGCATTATAGAATATATCTCAAAAAACCTTTAAAAGTAGTGGTGTCGCGCACGGCATGTCATATGAAAAATGTTATGAATGATAATGATAATATGACTGTGGGTATTTGCCTTATCGACATAAGTCTATTATGTTTAACTAAAAAGAATACTGAAGCAATTTGAATGTGTTACTAAATTAAAACATTAAACAAATAAGGTGGTTGGTTCCATTGGGAAAAATGTCGGCATTAGAGAATATGTGTGAAAAAACCTTGACATATGAAATATTGTATATAAGGCATATGACTGTCTTGTGTTGACTTGGCGGCATAAGTCAATTATTTTTAATTAAAAACAACAATGAAGTTTATTGAATCTATTAATAAATTAGTACATGAAAACGATAAAGTGGTTGGTAGCATTTGGAAAAAATGTTGGCATTATAGAATATATGTCAAAAAACCTTTAAAAGTAGTGGTGTCGCGCACGGCATGTCATATGAAAAATGTTATGAATGATAATGATAATATGACTGTGACTAAAAAGAATACTGAAGCAATTTGAATGTGTTACTAAATTAAAACATGAAACAAAAAAGGTGGTTGGTAGCATTTGGAAAAAATGTTGGCATTATAGAATATATGTCAAAAAACCTTTAAAAGTAGTGGTGTCGCGCACGGCATGTCATATGAAAAATGTTATGAATGATAATGATAATATGACTGTGGGTATTTGCCTTATCGACATAAGTCTATTATGTTTAACTAAAAAGAATACTGAAGCAATTTGAATGTGTTACTAAATTAAAACATTAAACAAATAAGGTGGTTGGTAGCATTTGGAAAAAATGTCGGCATTAGAGAATATGTGTCAATAAACCTAAATAAGGAGTGGTGTCGCTCAAGGTATGGCATATACAAAATGGTGTATACGGCAAGTTCTTATGAGTGTGAGTTGTTGGCTTGCCGGCATGTGTCAATTATGTTTAATTAAAAGATTAATGAAGTTATTTGAATGTTTTATTAAATTAGTATATGAAAATGATAAGGTAGTTGGTAGCATTTGGAAAAAAAGTCGGCATTATAGAATATGTGTCAAAAAACCTTTATAGGGAGTGGTGTCGTGAAAGGCATGACATATGAAATATTGTATTTAAGGCATATGACTGTCTTGTGTTGACTTGGCGGCATAAGTCAATTATTTTTAATTAAAAAGAATAATGAAGTTTATTGAATCTATTAATAAATTAGTACATGAAAACGATAAAGTGGTTGGTAGCATTTGGAAAAAATGTCGGCATTATAGAATATATGTCAAAAAACCTTTAAAAGTAGTGGTGTCGCGCACGGCATGTCATATGAAAAATGTTATGAATGATAATGATAATATGACTGTGGGTATTTGCCTTATCGACATAAGTCTATTATGTTTAACTAAAAAGAATACTGAAGCAATTTGAATGTGTTACTAAATTAAAACATTAAACAAATAAGGTGGTTGGTAGCATTTGGAAAAAATGTCGGCATTAGAGAATATGTGTCAATAAACCTAAATAAGGAGTGGTGTCGCTCAAGGTATGGCATATGCAAAATGGTGTATACGGCAAGTTCATATGAGTGTGAGTTGTTGGCTTGCCGGCATGTGTCAATTATGTTTAATTAAAAAGATTAATGAAGTTATTTGAATGTTTTATTAAATTAGTATATGAAAATGATAAGGTAGTTGGTAGCATTTGGAAAAAAAGTCGGCATTATAGAATATGTGTCAAAAAACCTTTATAGGGAGTGGTGTCGCGAAAGGCATGACATATGAAATATTGTATACAAGGCATATGACTGTCTTGTGTTGACTTGGCGGCATAAGTCAATTATTTTTAATTAAAAAGAATAATGAAGTTTATTGAATCTATTAATAAATTAGTACATGAAAACGATAAAGTGGTTGGTAGCATTTGGAAAAAATGTCGGCATTATAGAATATATGTCAAAAAACCTTTAAAAGTAGTGGTGTCGCGCACGGCATGTCATATGAAAAATGTTATGAATCATAATGATAATATGACTGTGGGTATTTGCCTTATCGACATAAGTCTATAATGTTTAACTAAACAGAATACTGAAGCAATTTGAATGTGTTACTAAATTAAAACATGAAACAAATAAGGTGGTTGGTTGCATTGGGAAAAATGTCGGCATTAGAGAATATGTGTCAATAAACCTTTATAGGGAGTGGTGTCGCGCAAGGCATGTCATATAAAAAAGTTTATATACGGCATATGACTATGGGAATTTGCCTTATCGACATAAGTCAATTATGTTTAACTTAAAAGAACACTGAAGCAATTTGAATGTGTTACTAAATTAAAACATGAAACAAATAAGGTGGTTGGTAGCATTGGGAAAAATTTCGGCATTAGAGAATATGTGTGAAAAAACCTTGACATATGAAATATTGTATATAAGGCATATGACTGTCTTGTGTTGACTTGGCGGCATAAGTCAATTATTTTTAATTAAAAAGAATAATGAAGTTTATTGAATCTATTAATAAATTAGTACATGAAAACGATAAAGTGGTTGGTAGCATTTGGAAAAAATGTCGGCATTATAGAATATATGTCAAAAAACCTTTAAAAGTAGTGGTGTCGCGCACGGCATGTCTTATGAAAAATGTTATGAATGATAATGATAATATGACTGTGGGTATTTGCCTTATTGACTTAAGTCTATTATGTTTAACTAAAAAGAATACTGAAGCAATTTGAATGTGTTACTAAATTAAAACATTAAACAAATAAGGTGGTTGGTAGGATTTGGAAAAAATGTCGGCAATAGAGAATATGTGTCAATAAACCTAAATATGGAGTGGTGTCGCTCAAGGTATGGCATATGCAAAATGGTGTATACGGCAAGTTCATATGAGTGTGAGTTGTTGGCTTGCCGGCATGTGTCAATTATGTTTAATTAAAAAGATTAATGAAGTTATTTGAATGTTTTATTAAATTAGTATATGAAAATTATAAGGTGGTTGGTAGCATTTGGAAAAAGAGTCGGCATTATAGAATATATGTCAAAAAACCTTTAAAAGTAGTGGTGTCGCGCAAGGCATGTCATATGAAAAATTTTATGAATGATAATGATAATATGACTGTGGGTATTTGCCTTATTGACATAAGTCTATTATGTTTAACTAAAAAGAATACTGAAGCAATTTGAATGTGTTACTTAATTAAAACATTAAACAAATAAGGTGGTTGGTAGCATTTGGAAAAAATGTCGGCATTAGAGAATATGTGTCAATAAACCTAAATAAGGAGTGGTGTCGCTCAAGGTATGGCATATGCAAAATGGTGTATACGGCAAGTTCATATGAGTGTGAGTTGTTGGCTTGCCGGCATGTGTCAATTATGTTTAATTAAAAAGATTAATGAAGTTATTTGAATGTTTTATTAAATTAGTATATGAAAATGATAAAGTAGTTGGTAGCATTTGGAAAAAAAGTCGGCATTATAGAATATGTGTCAAAAAACCTTTATTGGGAGTGGTGTCGCGAAAGGCATGACTGTCTTGTGTTGACTTGGCGGCATAAGTCAATTATTTTTAATTAAAAAGAACAATGAAGTTTATTGAATCTATTAATAAATTAGTACATGAAAACGATAAAGTGGTTGGTAGCATTTGGAAAAAATGTCGGCATTATAGAATATATGTCAAAAAACCTTTAAAAGTAGTGGTGTCGCGCAAGGCATGTCATACGAAAAATTTTATGAATGAAAATGATAATATGACTGTGGGTATTTGCCTTATCGACATAAGTCCATTATGTTTATCTAAAAGAATACTGAAGCAATTTGAATGTGTTATTAAATTAAAACATTAAACAAATAAGGTGGTTGGTAGCATTTGGAAAAAATGTCGGCATTAGAGAATATGTGTCAATAAACCTAAATAAGGAGTGGTGTCGCTCAAGGTATGGCATATGCAAAATGGTGTATACGGCAAGTTCATATGAGTGTGAGTTGTTGGCTTGCCGGCATGTGTCAATTATGTTTAATTAAAAGATTAATGAAGTTATTTGAATGTTTTATTAAATTAGTATATGAAAATGATAAGGTAGTTGGTAGCATTTGGAAAAAAAGTCGGCATTATAGAATATGTGTCAAAAAACCTTTATAGGGAGTGGTGTCGCGAAAGGCATGACATATGAAATATTGTATACAAGGCATATGACTGTCTTGTGTTGACTTGGCGGCATAAGTCAATTATTTTTAATTAAAAAGAATAATGAAGTTTATTGAATCTATTAATAAATTAGTACATGAAAACGATAAAGTGGTTGGTAGCATTTGGAAAAAATGTCGGCATTATAGAATATATGTCAAAAAAAATAAAATGTAGTGGTGTCGCGCACGGCATGTCATATGAAAAATGTTATGAATCATAATGATAATATGACTGTGGGTATTTGCCTTATCGACATAAGTCTATAATGTTTAACTAAACAGAATACTGAAGCAATTTGAATGTGTTACTAAATTAAAACATGAAACAAATAAGGTGGTTGGTAGCATTGGGAAAAATGTCGGCATTAGAGAATATGTGTCAATAAACCTTTATAGGGAGTGGTGTCGCGCAAGGCATGTCATATGAAAAAGTTTATATACGGCATATGACTATGGGAATTTGCCTTATCGACATAAGTCAATTATGTTTAACTTAAAAGAACACTGAAGCAATTTGAATGTGTTACTAAATTAAAACATGAAACAAATAAGGTGGTTGGTAGCATTGGGAAAAATGTCGGCATTAGAGAATATGTGTGAAAAAACCTTGACATATGAAATATTGTATATAAGGCATATGACTGTCTTGTGTTGACTTGGCGGCATAAGTCAATTATTTTTAATTAAAAAGAATAATGAAGTTTATTGAATCTATTAATAAATTAGTACATGAAAACGATAAAGTGGTTGGTAGCATTTGGAAAAAATGTCGGCATTATAGAATATATGTCAAAAAACCTTTAAAAGTAGTGGTGTCGCGCACGGCATGTCTTATGAAAAATGTTATGAATGATAATGATAATATGACTGTGGGTATTTGCCTTATTGACTTAAGTCTATTATGTTTAACTAAAAAGAATACTGAAGCAATTTGAATGTGTTACTAAATTAAAACATTAAACAAATAAGGTGGTTGGTAGGATTTGGAAAAAATGTCGGCAATAGAGAATATGTGTCAATAAACCTAAATAAGGAGTGGTGTCGCTCAAGGTATGGCATATGCAAAATGGTGTATACGGCAAGTTCATATGAGTGTGAGTTGTTGGCTTGCCGGCATGTGTCAATTATGTTTAATTAAAAAGATTAATGAAGTTATTTGAATGTTTTATTAAATTAGTATATGAAAATTATAAGGTGGTTGGTAGCATTTGGAAAAAGAGTCGGCATTATAGAATATATGTCAAAAAACCTTTAAAAGTAGTGGTGTCGCGCAAGGCATGTCATATGAAAAATTTTATGAATGATAATGATAATATGACTGTGGGTATTTGCCTTATTGACATAAGTCTATTATGTTTAACTAAAAAGAATACTGAAGCAATTTGAATGTGTTACTAAATTAAAACATTAAACAAATAAGGTGGTTGGTAGCATTTGGAAAAAATGTCGGCATTAGAGAATATGTGTCAATAAACCTAAATAAGGAGTGGTGTCGCTCAAGGTATGGCATATGCAAAATGGTGTATACGGCAAGTTCATATGAGTGTGAGTTGTTGGCTTGCCGGCATGTGTCAATTATGTTTAATTAAAAAGATTAATGAAGTTATTTGAATGTTTTATTAAATTAGTATATGAAAATGATAAGGTAGTTGGTAGCATTTGGAAAAAAAGTCGGCATTATAGAATATGTGTCAAAAAACCTTTATTGGGAGTGGTGTCGCGAAAGGCATGACTGTCTTGTGTTGACTTGGCGGCATAAGTCAATTATTTTTAATTAAAAAGAACAATGAAGTTTATTGAATCTATTAATAAATTAGTACATGAAAACGATAAAGTGGTTGGTAGCATTTGGAAAAAATGTCGGCACTATAGAATATATGTCAAAAAACCTTTAAAAGTAGTGGTGTCGCGCAAGGCATGTCATACGAAAAATTTTATGAATGAAAATGATAATATGACTGTGGGTATTTGCCTTATCGACATAAGTCTATTATGTTTAACTAAAAAGAATACTGAAGCAATTTGAATGTGTTACTAAATTAAAACATTAAACAAATAAGGTGGTTGGTAGCATTTGGAAAAAATGTCGGCATTAGAGAATATGTGTCAATAAACCTAAATAAGGAGTGGTGTCGCTCAAGGTATGGCATATGCAAAATGGTGTATACGGCAAGTTCATATGAGTGTGAGTTGTTGGCTTGCCGGCATGTGTCAATTATGTTTAATTAAAAGATTAATGAAGTTATTTGAATGTTTTATTAAATTAGTATATGAAAATGATAAGGTAGTTGGTAGCATTTGGAAAAAAAGTCGGCATTATAGAATATGTGTCAAAAAACCTTTATAGGGAGTGGTGTCGCGAAAGGCATGACATATGAAATATTGTATATAAGGCATATGACTGTCTTGTGTTGACTTGGCGGCATAAGTCAATTATTTTTAATTGAAAAGAATAATGAAGTTTATTGAATGTATTAATAAAATAGTACATGAAATCAATAAGGTGGTTGGTAGCATTTGGAAAAAATGTCGGCATTATAGAATATATGTCAAAAAACCTTTAAAAGTAGTGGTGTCATATGAAAAATTTTATGAATGATAATGATAATATGACTGTGGGCATTTGCCTTATCGACATAAGTCTATTATGTTTCACTAAAAAGAATACTGAAGCAATTTGAATGTGTTACTAAATTAAAACATGAAACAAATAAGGTGGTTGGTAGCATTGGGAAAAATGTCGGCATTATAGAATATGTGTCAATAAACCTTTATAGAGAGTGGTGTCGCGCAAGACATGTCATATGAAAAAGTTTATATACGGCATATGACTATGGGAATTTGCCTTATCGACATAAGTCAATTATGTTTAACTTAAAAGAATACTGATGCTATTTGAATGTATTACTTAATTAAAACATGAAACAAATAAGGTGGTTGGTTGCATTTGGAAAAAATGTCGGCATTAGAGAATATGTGTCAATAAACCTAATTAAGGAGTGGTGTCGCTCAAGGTATGGCATATGCAAAATGGTGTATACGGCAAGTTCATATGAATGTGAGTTGTTGGCTTGCCGGCATGTGTCAATTATGTTTAATTAAAAAGATTAATGAAGTTATTCGAATGTTTTATTAAATTAGTACATGAAAACGATAAAGTGGTTGGTAGCATTTGGAAAAAATGTCGGCATTATAGAATATATGTCAAAAAACCTTTAAAAGTAGTGGTGTCGCGCACGGCATGTCATATGAAAAATGTTATGAATGATAATGATAATATGACTGTGGGTATTTGCCTTATCGACATAAGTCTATTATGTTTAACTAAAAAGAATACTGAAGCAATTTGAATGTGTTACTAAATTAAAACATTAAACAAATAAGGTGGTTGGTAGCATTTGGAAAAAATGTCGGCATTAGAGAATATGTGTCAATAAACCTAAATAAGGAGTGGTGTCGCTCAAGGTATGGCATATGCAAAATGGTGTATACGGCAAGTTCATATGAGTGTGAGTTGTTGGCTTGCCGGCATGTGTCAATTATGTTTAATTAAAAAGATTAATGAAGTTATTTGAATGTTTTATTAAATTAGTATATGAAAATTATAAGGTAGTTGGTAGCATTTGGAAAAAAGAGTCGGCATTATAGAATATATGTCAAAAAACCTTTAAAAGTAGTGGTGTCGCGCACGGCATGTCATATGAAAAATTTTATGAATGATAATGATAATATGACTGTGGGTACTTGCCTTATCGACATGAGTCTATAATGTTTAACTAAAAAGAATACTGAAGCAATTTGAATGTGTTACTAAATTAAAACATGAAACAAATAAGGTGGTTGGTTCCATTGGGAAAAATGTCGGCATTAAAGATTATGTGTCAATAAACCTTTATAGGGAGTGGTGTCGCGCAAGGCATGTCATATGAAAAAGTTTATATGGGAATTTTATTTATGACTATGGGAATTTGCCTTATCGACATAAGTCAATTATGTTTAACTTAAAAGAATATTGAAGCAATTTGAATGTGTTACTAAATTAAAACATGAAACAAATAAGGTGGTTGGTAGCATTGGGAAAAATGTCGGCATTAGAGAATATGTGTGAAAAAACCTTGACATATGAAATATTGTATATAAGGCATATGACTGTCTTGTGTTGACTTGGCGGCATAAGTCAATTATTTTTAATTAAAAAGAACAATGAAGTTTATTGAATCTATTAATAAATTAGTACATGAAAACGATAAAGTGGTTGGTAGCATTTGGAAAAAATGTCGGCATTATAGAATATATGTCAAAAAACCTTTAAAAGTAGTGGTGTCGCGCACGGCATGTCATATGAAAAATGTTATGAATGATAATGATAATATGACTGTGGGTATTTGCCTTATCGACATAAGTCCATTATGTTTAACTAAAAAGAATACTGAAGCAATTTGAATGTGTTATTAAATTAAAACATTAAACAAATAAGGTGGTTGGTAGCATTTGGAAAAAATGTCGGCATTAGAGAATATGTGTCAAAAAACCTTTATAGGGAGTGGTGTCGCGAAAGGCATTACATATGAAATATTGTATATAAGGCATATGACTGTCTTGTGTTGACTTGGCGGCATAAGTCATTTATTTTTTATTAAAAAGAATAATGAAGTTTATTGAAACTATTAATAAATTAGTACATGAAAACGATAAAGTGGTTGGTAGCATTTGGAAAAAATGTCGGCATTATAGAATATATGTCAAAAAACCTTTATTGGTAGTGGTGTCGCGCAAGGCATGTCATACGAAAAATTATATGAATGAAAATGATAATATGACTGTGGGTATTTGCCTTATCGACATAAGTCTATTATGTTTAACTAAAAAGAATACTGAAGCAATTTGAATGTGTTACTAAATTAAAACATTAAACAAATAAGGTGGTTGGTAGCATTTGGAAAAAATGTCGGCATTAGAGAATATGTGTCAATAAACCTAAATAAGGAGTGGTGTCGCTCAAGGTATGGCATATGCAAAATGGTGTATACGGCAAGTTCATATGAGTGTGAGTTGTTGGCTTGCCGGCATGTGTCAATTATGTTTAATTAAAAAGATTAATGAAGTTATTTGAATGTTTTATTAAATTAGTATATGAAAATGATAAGGTAGTTGGTAGCATTTGGAAAAAGAGTCGGCATTATAGAATATATGTCAAAAAACCTTTAAAAGTAGTGGTGTCGCGCACGGCATGTCATATGAAAAATTTTATGAATGATAATGATAATATGACTGTGGGTATTTGCCTTATCGACATAAGTCTATAATGTTTAACTAAAAAGAATACTGAAGCAATTTGAATGTGTTACTAAATTAAAACATGAAACAAATAAGGTGGTTGGTTCCATTGGGAAAAATGTCGGCATTAAAGAATATGTGTCAATAAACCTTTATAGGGAGTGGTGTCGCGCAAGGCATGTCATATGAAAAAGTTTATATGGGAATTTTATTTATGACTATGGGAATTTGCCTTATCGACATAAGTCAATTATGTTTAACTTAAAAGAATATTGAAGCAATTTGAATGTGTTACTAAATTAAAACATGGAACAAATAAGGTGGTTGGTAGCATTGGGAAAAATGTCGGCATTAGAGAATATGTGTGAAAAAACCTTGACATATGAAATATTGTATATAAGGCATATGACTGTCTTGTGTTGACTTGGCGGCATAAGTCAATTATTTTTAATTAAAAAGAACAATGAAGTTTATTGAATCTATTAATAAATTAGTACATGAAAACGATAAAGTGGTTGGTAGCATTTGGAAAAAATGTCGGCATTATAGAATATATGTCAAAAAACCTTTAAAAGTAGTGGTGTCGCGCACGGCATGTCATATGAAAAATGTTATGAATGATAATGATAATATGACTGTGGGTATTTGCCTTATCGACATAAGTCCATTATGTTTAACTAAAAAGAATACTGAAGCAATTTGAATGTGTTATTAAATTAAAACATTAAACAAATAAGGTGGTTGGTAGCATTTGGAAAAAATGTCGGCATTAGAGAATATGTGTCAAAAAACCTTTATAGGGAGTGGTGTCGCGAAAGGCATTACATATGAAATATTGTATATAAGGCATATGACTGTCTTGTGTTGACTTGGCGGCATAAGTCATTTATTTTTAATTAAAAAGAATAATGAAGTTTATTGAATCTATTAATAAATTAGTACATGAAAACGATAAAGTGGTTGGTAGCATTTGGAAAAAATGTCGGCATTATAGAATATATGTCAAAAAAATAAAATGTAGTGGTGTCGCGCACGGCATGTCATATGAAAAATGTTATGAATCATAATGATAATATGACTGTGGGTATTTGCCTTATCGACATAAGTCTATAATGTTTAACTAAACAGAATACTGAAGCAATTTGAATGTGTTACTAAATTAAAACATGAAACAAAAAAGGTGGTTGGTTGCATTGGGAAAAATGTCGGCATTAGAGAATATGTGTCAATAAACCTTTATAGGGAGTGGTGTCGCGCAAGGCATGTCATATGAAAAAGTTTATATACGGCATATGACAATGGGAATTTGCATTATCGACATAAGTCAATTATGTTTAACTTAAAAGAACACTGAAGCAATTTGAATGTGTTACGAAATTAAAACATGAAACAAATAAGGTGGTTGGTAGCATTGGGAAAAATGTCGGCATTAGAGAATATGTGTGAAAAAACCTTGACATATGAAATATTGTATATAAGGCATATGACTGTCTTGTGTTGACTTGGCGGCATAAGTCAATTATTTTTAATTAAAAAGAATAATGAAGTTTATTGAATCCATTAATAAATTAGTACATGAAAACGATAAAGTGGTTGGTAGCATTTGGAAAAAATGTCGGCATTATAGAATATATGTCAAAAAACCTTTATTGGTAGTGGTGTCGCGCAAGGCATGTCATACGAAAAATTATATGAATGAAAATGATAATATGACTGTGGGTATTTGCCTTATCGACATAAGTCTATTATGTTTAACTAAAAAGAATACTGAAGCAATTTGAATGTGTTACTAAATTAAAACATTAAACAAATAAGGTGGTTGGTAGCATTTGGAAAAAATGTCGGCATTAGAGAATATGTGTCAATAAACCTAAATAAGGAGTGGTGTCGCTCAAGGTATGGCATATGCAAAATGGTGTATACGGCAAGTTCATATGAGTGTGAGTTGTTGGCTTGCCGGCATGTGTCAATTATGTTTAATTAAAAAGATTAATGAAGTTATTTGAATGTTTTATTAAATTAGTATATGAAAATGATAAGGTAGTTGGTAGCATTTGGAAAAAGAGTCGGCATTATAGAATATATGTCAAAAAACCTTTAAAAGTAGTGGTGTCGCGCACGGCATGTCATATGAAAAATTTTATGAATGATAATGATAATATGACTGTGGGTATTTGCCTTATCGACATAAGTCTATAATGTTTAACTAAAAAGAATACTGAAGCAATTTGAATGTGTTACTAAATTAAAACATGAAACAAATAAGGTGGTTGGTTCCATTGGGAAAAATGTCGGCATTAAAGAATATGTGTCAATAAACCTTTATAGGGAGTGGTGTCGCGCAAGGCATGTCATATGAAAAAGTTTATATACGGCATATGACAATGGGAATTTGCATTATCGACATAAGTCAATTATGTTTAACTTAAAAGAACACTGAAGCAATTTGAATGTGTTACGAAATTAAAACATGAAACAAATAAGGTGGTTGGTAGCATTGGGAAAAATGTCGGCATTAGAGAATATGTGTGAAAAAACCTTGACATATGAAATATTGTATATAAGGCATATGACTGTCTTGTGTTGACTTGGCGGCATAAGTCAATTATTTTTAATTAAAAAGAATAATGAAGTTTATTGAATCCATTAATAAATTAGTACATGAAAACGATAAAGTGGTTGGTAGCATTTGGAAAAAATGTCGGCATAATAGAATATATGTCATAAAACTTTTATTGGTAGTGGTGTCGCGCAAGGCATGTCATACGAAATATTGTATATAAGGCATATGACTGTGGGGTGTTGACTTGGCGGCATAAGTCAATTATTTTTAATTGAAAAGAATATTGAAGTTTATTGAATGTATTAATAAAATAGTAAATGAAATCAATAAGGCGGTTGGTAGCATTTGGAAAAAATGTCGGCATTAGAGAATATGTGTCAATAAACCTAAATAAGGAGTGGTGTCGCTCAAGGTATGGCATATGCAAAATGGTGTATACGGCAAGTTCATATGAGTGTGAGTTGTTGGCTTGCCGGCATGTGTCAATTATGTTTAATTAAAAAGATTAATGAAGTTATTTGAATGTTTTATTAAATTAGTATATGAAAACGATAAGGTGGTTGGTAGCATTTGGAAAATGGCTGCATTATAGCATATGTGTAATAAAACCTATATATGGAGTGGTGTCGCGAAAGGCATGGCATATGAAATATTGTATATAAGGCATATGACTGTAGGGCATAAGTCAATTATGTATAATTAAAAAGAGTAATGAAGTTAATTGAATCTATTTATAAATTAGTACATGAAAACGATAAAGTGGTTGGTAGCATTGGGAAAAAATTTCGGCATTATACAATATATGTCAAAAAACCTTTAAAAGTAGTGGTGTCGCGCACGGCATGTCATATGAAAAATGTTATGAATGATAATGATAATATGACTGTGGGTATTTGCCTTATCGACATAAGTCTATTATATTTAACTAAAAAGAATACTGAAGCAATTTGAATGTGTTACTAAATTAAAACATTAAACAAATAAGGTGGTTGGTAGCATTTGGAAAAATGTCGGCATTAGAGAATATGTGTCAATAAACCTAAATAAGGAGTGGTGTCGCTCAAGGTATGGCATATGCAAAATGGTGTATACGGCAAGTTCATATGAGTGTGAGTTGTTGGCTTGCCGGCATGTTTCAATTATGTTTAATTAAAAAGATAATAGAAGTTATTTGAATGTTTTATTAAATTAGTATATGAAAATGATAAGGTAGTTGGTAGCATTTGGAAAAAAAGTCGGCATTATATAATATGTGTCAAAAAACCTTTATAGGGAGTGGTGTCGCGAAAGGCATGACATATGAAATATTGTATATAAGGCATATGACTGTCTTGTGTTGACTTGGCGCCATAAGTCTATTATGTTTAACTAAAAAGAATACTGAAGCAATTTGAATGTGTTACTAAATTAAAACATGAAACAAATAAGGTGGTTGGTAGCATTGGGAAAAATGTCGGCATTATAGAATATGTGTCAATAAACCTTTATAGAGAGTGGTGTCGCGAAAGGCATGACATATGAAATATTGTATATAAGGCATATGACTGTGGGGTGTTGACTTGGCGGCATAAGTCAATTATTTTTAATTGAAAAGAATAATGAAGTTTATTGAATGTATTAATAAAATAGTACATGAAATCAATAAGGTGGTTGGTAGCATTTGGAAAAAATGTCGGCATTAGAGAATATGTGTCAATAAACCTAAATAAGGAGTGGTGTCGCTCAAGGTATGGCATATGCAAAATGGTGTATACGGCAAGTTCATATGAGTGTGAGTTGTTGGCTTGCCGGCATGTGTCAATTATGTTTAATTAAAAAGATTAATGAAGTTATTTGAATGTTTTATTAAATTAGTATATGAAAGCGATAAGGTGGTTGGTAGCATTTGGAAAATGGCTGCATTATAGCATATGTGTAATAAAACCTATATATGGAGTGGTGTCGCGAAAGGCATGGCATATGAAATATTGTATATAAGGCATATGACTGTAGGGCATAAGTCAATTATGTATAATTAAAAAGAGTAATGAAGTTAATTAAATCTATTTATAAATTAGTACATGAAAACGATAAAGTGGTTGGTAGCATTGGGAAAAAATTTCGGCATTATACAATATATGTCAAAAAACCTTTAAAAGTAGTGGTGTCGCGCACGGCATGTCATATGAAAAATGTTATGAATGATAATGATAATATGACTGTGGGTATTTGCCTTATCGACATAAGTCTATTATATTTAACTAAAAAGAATACTGAAGCAATTTGAATGTGTTACTAAATTAAAACATTAAACAAATAAGGTGGTTGGTAGCATTTGGAAAAATGTCGGCATTAGAGAATATGTGTCAATAAACCTAAATAAGGAGTGGTGTCGCTCAAGGTATGGCATATGCAAAATGGTGTATACGGCAAGTTCATATGAGTGTGAGTTGTTGGCTTGCCGGCATGTTTCAATTATGTTTAATTAAAAAGATTATAGAAGTTATTTGAATGTTTTATTAAATTAGTATATGAAAATGATAAGGTAGTTGGTAGCATTTGGAAAAAAAGTCGGCATTATATAATATGTGTCAAAAAACCTTTATAGGGAGTGGTGTCGCGAAAGGCATGACATATGAAATATTGTATATAAGGCATATGACTGTCTTGTGTTGACTTGGCGCCATAAGTCTATTATGTTTAACTAAAAAGAATACTGAAGCAATTTGAATGTGTTACTAAATTAAAACATGAAACAAATAAGGTGGTTGGTAGCATTGGGAAAAATGTCGGCATTATAGAATATGTGTCAATAAACCTTTATAGAGAGTGGTGTCGCGAAAGGCATGACATATGAAATATTGTATATAAGGCATATGACTGTGGGGTGTTGACTTGGCGGCATAAGTCAATTATTTTTAATTGAAAAGAATAATGAAGTTTATTGAATGTATTAATAAAATAGTACATGAAAACGATAAAGTGGTTGGTAGCATTTGGAAAAAATGTCGGCATTATAGAATATATGTCAAAAAACCTTTATTGGTAGTGGTGTCGCGCACGGCATGTCAAATGAAAAATGTTATGAATGATAATGATAATATGACTGTGGGTATTTGCCTTATCGACATAAGTCCATTATGTTTAACTAAAAAGAATACTGAAGCAATTTGAATGTGTTATTAAATTAAAACATTAAACAAATAAGGTGGTTGGTAGCATTTGGAAAAAATGTCGGCATTAGAGAATATGTGTCAATAAACCTAAATAAGGAGTGGTGTCGCTCAAGGTATGGCATATGCAAAATGGTGTATACGGCAAGTTCATATGAGTGTGAGTTGTTGGCTTGCCGGCATGTGTCAATTATGTTTAATTAAAAAGATTAATGAAGTTATTTGAATGTTTTATTAAATTAGTATATGAAAATGATAAAGTGGTTGGTAGCATTTGGAAAAAATGTCGGCATTATAGAATATATGTCAAAAAAAATAAAATGTAGTGGTGTCGCGCACGGCATGTCATATGAAAAATGTTATGAATCATAATGATAATATGACTGTGGGTATTTGCCTTATCGACATAAGTCTATAATGTTTAACTAAACAGAATACTGAAGCAATTTGAATGTGTTACTAAATTAAAACATGAAACAAATAAGGTGGTTGGTTGCATTGGGAAAAATGTTGGCATTAGAGAATATGTGTCAATAAACCTTTATAGGGAGTGGTGTCGCGCAAGGCATGTCATATGAAAAAGTTTATATACGGCATATGACTATGGGAATTTGCCTTATCGACATAAGTCAATTATGTTTAACTTAAAAGAACACTGAAGCAATTTGAATGTGTTACTAAATTAAAACATGAAACAAATAAGGTGGTTGGTAGCATTGGGAAAAATGTCGGCATTAGAGAATATGTGTGAAAAACCTTGACATATGAAATATTGTATATAAGGCATATGACTGTCTTGTGTTGACTTGGCGGCATAAGTCAATTATTTTTAATTAAAAAGAATAATGAAGTTTATTGAATCTATTAATAAATTAGTACATGAAAACGATAAAGTGGTTGGTAGCATTTGGAAAAAATGTCGGCATTATAGAATATATGTCAAAAAACCTTTAAAAGTAGTGGTGTCGCGCACGGCATGTCATATGAAAAATGTTATGAATGATAATGATAATATGAATGTGGGTATTTGCCTTATCGACATAAGTCTATTATGTTTAACTAAAAGAATACTGAAGCAATTTGAATGTGTTACTAAATAAAAACATTAAACAAATAAGGTGGTTGGTAGGATTTGGAAAAAATGTCGGCATTAGAGAATATGTGTCAATAAACCTAAATAAGGAGTGGTGTCGCTCAAGGTATGGCATATGCAAAATGGTGTATACGGCAAGTTCATATGAGTGTGAGTTGTTGGCTTGCCGGCATGTGTCAATTATGTTTAATTAAAAAGATTAATGAAGTTATTTGAATGTTTTATTAAATTAGTATATGAAAATTATAAGGTGGTTGGTAGCATTTGAAAAAGAGTCGGCATTATAGAATATATGTCAAAAAACCTTTAAAAGTAGTGGTGTCGCGCACGGCATGTCATATGAAAAATTTTATGAATGATAATGATAATATGACTGTGGGTATTTGCCTTATCGACATAAGTCTATTATGTTTAACTAAAAAGAATACTGAAGCAATTTGAATGTTTTACTAAATTAAAACATTAAACAAATAAGGTGGTTGGTAGCATTTGGAAAAAATGTCGGCATTAGAGAATATGTGTCAATAAACCTAAATAAGAATTAGTGTCGCTCAAGGTATGGCATATGCAAAATGGTGTATACGGCAAGTTCATATGAGTGTGAGTTGTTGGCTTGCCGGCATGTGTCAATTATGTTTAATTAAAAAGATTAATGAAGTTATTTGAATGTTTTATTAAATTAGTATATGAAAATGATAAGGTAGTTGGTAGCATTTGGAAAAAAAGTCGGCATTATAGAATATGTGTCAAAAAACCTTTATAGGGAGTGGTGTCGCGAAAGGCATGACATATGAAATATTGTATATAAGGCATATGACTGTCTTGTGTTGACTTGGCGGCATAAGTCAATTATTTTTAATTAAAAAGAATAATGAAGTTTATTGAATCTATTAATAAATTAGTACATGAAAACGATAAAGTGGTTGGTAGCATTTGGAAAAAATGTCGGCATTATAGAATATATGTCAAAAAACCTTTATTGGTAGTGGTGTCGCGCAAGGCATGTCATACGAAAAATTTTATGAATGAAAATGATAATATGACTGTGGGTATTTGCCTTATCGACATAAGTCTATTATGTTTAACTAAAAAGAATACTGAAGCAATTTGAATGTGTTACTAAATTAAAACATGAAACAAATAAGGTGGTTGGTAGCATTGGGAAAAATGTCGGCATTATAGAATATGTGTCAATAAACCTTTATAGAGAGTGGTGTCGCGAAAGGCATGACATATGAAATATTGTATATAAGGCATATGACTGTGGGGTGTTGACTTGGCGGCATAAGTCAATTATTTTTAATTGAAAAGAATAATGAAGTTTATTGAATGTATTAATAAAATAGTACATGAAATCAATAAGGTGGTTGGTAGCATTTGGAAAAAATGTCGGCATTATAGAATATATGTTAAAAAACCTTTAAAAGTAGTGGTGTCGCGCACGGCATGTCATATGAAAAATGTCATGAATGATAATGATAATATGACTGTGGGCATTTGCCTTATCGACATAAGTCTATTATGTTTCACTAAAAAGAATACTGAAGCAATTTGAATGTGTTACTAAATTAAAACATGAAACAAATAAGGTGGTTGGTAGCATTGGGAAAAATGTCGGCATTATAGAATATGTGTCAATAAACCTTTATTGAGAGTGGTGTCGCGCAAGAGATGTCATATGAAAAATGTTATGAATGATAATGATAATATGACTGTGGGTATTTGCCTTATCGACATAAGTCAATTATGTTTAACTTAAAAGAATACTGATGCTATTTGAATGTATTACTTAATTAAAACATGAAACAAATAAGGTGGTTGGTAGCATTGGGAAAAAATGTCGGCATTAGAGAATATGTGTCAATAAACCTAAATAAGGAGTGGTGTCGCTCAAGGTATGGCATATGCAAAATGGTGTATACGGCAAGTTCATATGAGTGTGAGTTGTTGGCTTGCCGGCATGTGTCAATTATGTTTAATTATAAAGATTAATGAAGTTATTCGAATGTTTTATTAAATTAGTATATGAAAATGATAAGGTAGTTGGTCGCATTCGGAAAAAAAGTCGGCATTATAGAATATATGTCAAAAAACCTTTATAGGGAGTGGTGTCGCGAAAGGCATGACATATGAAATATTGTATATAAGGCATATGACTATGGGGTGTTGACTTGGCGGCATAAGTCAATTATTTTTAATTAAAAAGAACAATGAAGTTTATTGAATCTATTAATAAATTAGAACATGAAAACGATAAAGTGGTTGGTAGCATTTGGAAAAAATGTCGGCATTATAGAATATATGTCAAAAAACCTTTATTGGTAGTGGTGTCGCGCACGGCATGTCATATGAAAAATGTTATGAATGATAATGATAATATGACTGTGGGTATTTGCCTTATCGACATAAGTCCATTATGTTTAACTAAAAAGAATACTGAAGCAATTTGAATGTGTTATTAAATTAAAACATTAAACAAATAAGGTGGTTGGTAGCATTTGGAAAAAATGTCGGCATTAGAGAATATGTGTCAATAAACCTAAATAAGGAGTGGTGTCGCTCAAGGTATGGCATATGCAAAATGGTGTATACGGCAAGTTCATATGAGTGTGAGTTGTTGGCTTGCCGGCATGTGTCAATTATGTTTAATTAAAAGATTAATGAAGTTATTTGAATGTTTTATTAAATTAGTATATGAAAAATGATAAGGTAGTTGGTAGCATTTGGAAAAAAAGTCGGCATTATAGAATATGTGTCAAAAAACCTTTATAGGGAGTGGTGTCGCGAAAGGCATGACATATGAAATATTGTATATAAGGCATATGACTGTCTTGTGTTGACTTGGCGGCATAAGTCAATTATTTTTAATTAAAAGAATAATGAAGTTTATTGAATCTATTAATAAATTAGTACATGAAAACGATAAAGTGGTTGGTAGCATTTGGAAAAAATGTCGGCATTATAGAATATATGTCAAAAAAATAAAATGTAGTGGTGTCGCGCACGGCATGTCATATGAAAATGTTATGAATCATAATGATAATATGACTGTGGGTATTTGCCTTATCGACATAAGTCTATAATGTTTAACTAAACAGAATACTGAAGCAATATGAATGTGTTACTAAATTAAAACATGAAACAAATAAGGTGGTTGGTTGCATTGGGAAAAATGTCGGCATTAGAGAATATGTGTCAATAAACCTTTATGGGGAGTGGTGTCGCGCAAGGCATGTCATATGAAAAAGTTTATATACGGCATATGACTATGGGAATTTGCCTTATCGACATAAGTCAATTATGTTTAACTTAAAAGAACACTGAAGCAATTTGAATGTGTTACTAAATTAAAACATGAAACAAATAAGGTGGTTGGTAGCATTGGGAAAAATGTCGGCATTAGAGAATATGAGTGAATAAACCTTGACATATGAAATATTGTCATATAAAATGTTATGACTGATAATGATATGACTGTGGGTTTGACTTAGCGGCATAAGTCAATTATTTTTAACTTAAAAGAATAATGAAGTTTTTTGAATCTATTAATAAATTAGTACATGAAACAGATAAAGTGGTTGGTAGCATTTGGAAAAAATGTCGGCATTATAGAATATATGTCAAAAAACCTTTAAAAGTAGTGGTGTCGCGCACGGCATGTCATATGAAAAATGGTTATGAATGATAATGATAATATGACTGTGAGGTATTTGCCTTATTGACATAAGTCTATTATGTTTAACTATAAAGAATACTGAAGCTATTCGAATGTGTTACTAAATTAAAACATTAAACAAATAAGGTGGTTGGTAGCATTTGGAAAAAAAGTCGGCATTAGAGAATATGTGTCAATAAACCTAAATAAGGAGTGGTGTCGCTCAAGGTATGGCATATGAAATATTGTATACGGCAAGTGCATATGAGTGTGAGTTGTTGGCTTGGCGGCATGAGTCAATTATGTTTAATTAAAAAGAATAATGAAGTTATTTGAATGTTTTATTAAATTAGTATATGAAAATTATAAGGTGGTTGGTAGCATTTGGAAAAAAATGTCGGCATTATAGAATATATGTCAAAAAACCTTTAAAAGTAGTGGTGTCGCGCACGGCATGTCATATGAAAAATTTTATGAATGATAATGATAATATGACTGTGGGTATTTGCCTTATCGACATAAGTCTATTATGTTTAACTAAAAAGAATACTGAAGCAATTTGAATGTTTTACTAAATTAAAACATTAAACAAATAAGGTGGTTGGTAGCATTTGGAAAAAATGTCGGCATTAGAGAATATGTGTCAATAAACCTAAATAAGGAGTGGTGTCGCTCAAGGTATGGCATATGCAAAATGGTGTATACGGCAAGTTCATATGAGTGTGAGTTGTTGGCTTGCCGGCATGTGTCAATTATGTTTAATTAAAAGATTAATGAAGTTATTTGAATGTTTTATTAAATTAGTATATGAAAATGATAAGGTAGTTGGTAGCATTTGGAAAAAAGTCGGCATTATAGAATATGTGTCAAAAAACCTTTATAGGGAGTGGTGTCGCGAAAGGCATGACATATGAAATATTGTATATAAGGCATATGACTGTCTTGTGTTGACTTGGCGGCATAAGTCAATTATTTTTAATTAAAAAGAATAATGAAGTTTATTGAATCTATTAATAAATTAGTACATGAAAACGATAAAGTGGTTGGTAGCATTTGGAAAAAATGTCGGCATTATAGAATATATGTCAAAAAAACCTTAAATGTAGTGGTGTCGCGCACGGCATGTCATATGAAAAATGTTATGAATGATAATGATAATATGACTGTGGGTATTTGCCTTATCGACATAAGTCTATTATGTTTAACTAAAAGAATACTGAAGCAATTTGAATGTGTTACTAAATTAAAACATTAAACAAATAAGGTGGTTGGTAGCATTTGGAAAAAATGTCGGCATTAGAGAATATGTGTCAATAAACCTTTATAAGGAGTGGTGTCGCGCAAGGCATGTCATATGCAAAAGTTTGTATACGGGTTCATATGAGTGTGAGTTGTTGGCTTGTCGGCATGAGTCAATTATGTTTAATTAAAAGATTAATGAAGTTATTTGAATGTTTTATTAAATTAGTATATGAAACTGATAAGGTAGTTGGTAGCATTGGGAAAAAAGTCGGCATTATAGAATATGTGTAAAAAAACCTTTATAGGGAGGGGTGGCGGGAAAGGTGACATATGAAATATTGTATTTAAGGCATATGACTGTCTTGTGTTGACTTGGCGGCATAAGTCAATTATTTTTAATTAAAAAGAACAATGAAGTTTATTGAATCTATTAATAAATTAGTACATGAAAACGATAAAGTGGTTGGTAGCATTTGGAAAAAATGTCGGCATTATAGAATATATGTCAAAAAACCTTTAAAAGTAGTGGTGTCGCGCAAGGCATGTCATACGAAAAATTTTATGAATGAAAATGATAATATGACTGTGGGTATTTGCCTTATCGACATAAGTCTATTATGTTTAACTAAAAAGAATACTGAAGCAATTTGAATGTGTTACTAAATTAAAACATTAAACAAATAAGGTGGTTGGTAGCATTTGGAAAAAATGTCGGCATTAGAGAATATGTGTCAATAAACCTAAATAAGGAGTGGTGTCGCTCAAGGTATGTCATATGCAAAATGGTGTATACGGCAAGTTCATATGAGTGTGAGTTGTTGGCTTGCCGGCATGTGTCAATTATGTTTAATTAAAAGATTAATGAAGTTATTTGAATGTTTTATTAAATTAGTATATGAAAACGATAAGGTGGTTGGTAGCATTTGGAAAAAGAGTCGGCATTATAGAATATATGTCAAAAAACCTTTAAAGGGAGTGGTGTCGCGAAAGGCATGTCATATGAAAAATTGTATGAATATAAGGTAATATGACTGTCGGGTATTTGCCTTGGCGGCATAAGTCTATTATGTTTAACTAAAAAGAATACTGAAGCAATTTGAATGTTTACTAAATTAAAACATTAAACAAATAAGGTGGTTGGTAGCATTTGGAAAAAATGTCGGCATTATAGAATATGTGTCAATAAACCTTTATAGAGAGTGGTGTCGCGAAAGGTATGACATATGCAATATTGTATAGTAAGGCATATGAGTGTGGGGTGTTGACTTGCCGGCATAAGTCAATTATTTTTAATTTAAAAGATTAATGAAGTTTTTTGAATGTTTTATTAAATTAGTATATGAAAACAATAAGGTGGTTGGTAGCATTTGGAAAAAAGTCGGCATTATAGAATATATGTCAAAAAAACCTTTATAGGGTAGTGGTGTCGCGAAAGGCATGACATATGAAATATTGTATATAAGGCATATGACTGTCTTGTGTTGACTTAGCGGACATAAGTCAATTATGTTTAATTAAAAAGAATAATGAAGTTTATTGAATCTGTTAATAAATTAGTACATGAAAACAATAAGGTGGTTGGTAGCATTTGGAAAAAATGTTGGCATTATAGAATATATGTCAAAAAACCTTTATTGGTAGTGGTGTCGCGCACGGCATGTCATATGAAAAATGTTATGAATATAATGATCATATGACTATGGGTATTTGCCTTATCGACATAAGTCTATTATGTTTAACTAAAAAGAATACTGAAGCAATTTGAATGTGTTACTAAATTAAAACATTAAACAAATAAGGTGGTTGGTAGCATTTGGAAAAAATGTCGGCATTAGAGAATATGTGTCAATAAACCTAAATAAGGAGTGGTGTCGCTCAAGGTATGGCATATGCAAAAATGGTGTATACGGCAAGTTCATATGAGTGTGAGTTGTTGGCTTGCCGGCATGTGTCAATTATGTTTAATTAAAAGGATTAATGAAGTTATTTGAATGTTTTATTAAATTAGTATATGAAAATGATAAGGTAGTTGGTAGCATTTGGAAAAAAAGTCGGCATTATAGAATATGTGTCAAAAAACCTTTATAGGGAGTGGTGTCGCGAAAGGCATGACATATGAAATATTGTATTTAAGGCATATGACTGTCTTGTGTTGACTTGGCGGCATAAGTCAATTATTTTTAATTAAAAAGAACAATGAAGTTTATTGAATCTATTAATAAATTAGTACATGAAAACGATAAAGTGGTTGGTAGCATTTGGAAAAAATGTCGGCATTATAGAATATATGTCAAAAAACCTTTATAGGTAGTGGTGTCGCGCAAGGCATGTCATATGAAAAATTTTATGAATGAAAATGATAATATGACTGTGGGTATTTGCCTTATCGACATAAGTCTATTATGTTTAACTAAAAGAATACTGAAGCAATTTGAATGTGTTACTAAATTAAAACATTAAACAAATAAGGTGGTTGGTAGCATTTGGAAAAAATGTCGGCATTAGAGAATATGTGTCAATAAACCTAAATAAGGAGTGGTGTCGCTCAAGGTATGTCATATGCAAAATGGTGTATACGGCAAGTTCATATGAGTGTGAGTTGTTGGCTTGCCGGCATGTGTCAATTATGTTTAATTAAAAAGATTAATGAAGTTATTTGAATGTTTTATTAAATTAGTATATGAAAACGATAAGGTAGTTGGTAGCATTTGGAAAAAAAGTCGGCATTATATAATATGTGTCAAAAAACCTTTATAGGGAGTGGTGTCGCGAAAGGCATGACATATGAAATATTGTATATAAGGCATATGACTGTCTTGTGTTGACTTGGCGGCATAAGTCTATTATGTTTAACTAAAAAGAATACTGAAGCAATTTGAATGTGTTACTAAATTAAAACATGAAACAAATAAGGTGGTTGGTAGCATTGGGAAAAATGTCGGCATTATAGAATATGTATCAATAAACCTTTATAGAGAGTGGTGTCGCGCAAGACATGTCATATGAAAAGTTTATATACGGCATATGACTATGGGAATTTGCCTTATCGACATAAGTCAATTATGTTTAACTTAAAAGAATACTGATGCTATTTGAATGTATTACTTAATTAAAACATGAAACAAATAAGGTGGTTGGTAGCATTGGGAAAAAATGTCGGCATTAGAGAATATGTGTCAATAAACCTAAATAAGGAGTGGTGTCGCTCAAGGTATGGCATATGCAAAATGGTGTATACGGCAAGTTCATATGAGTGTGAGTTGTTGGCTTGCCGGCATGTGTCAATTATGTTTAATTAAAAAGATTAATGAAGTTATTCGAATGTTTTATTAAATTAGTATATGAAAATGATAAGGTAGTTGGTAGCATTCGGAAAAAAAGTCGGCATTATAGAATATGTGTCAAAAAACCTTTATAGGGAGTGGTGTCGCGAAAGGCATGACATATGAAATATTGTATATAAGGCATATGACTGTCTTGTGTTGACTTGGCGGCATAAGTCAATTATTTTTAATTAAAAAGAACAATGAAGTTTATTGAATCTATTAATAAATTAGTCACATGAAAACGATAAAGTGGTTGGTAGCATTTGGAAAAAATGTCGGCATTATAGAATATATGTCAAAAAACCTTTATTGGTAGTGATGTCGCGCACGGCATGTCATATGAAAAATGTTATGAATGATAATGATAATATGACTGTGGGTATTTGCCTTATAGACATAAGTCCATTATGTTTAACTAAAAAGAATACTGAAGCAATTTGAATGTGTTATTAAATTAAAACATTAAACAAATAAGGTGGTTGGTAGCATTTGGAAAAAATGTCGGCATTAGAGAATATGTGTCAATAAACCTAAATAAGGAGTGGTGTCGCTCAAGGTATGGCATATGCAAAATGGTGTATACGGCAAGTTCATATGAGTGTGAGTTGTTGGCTTGCCGGCATGTGTCAATTATGTTTAATTAAAAAGATTAATGAAGTTATTTGAATGTTTTATTAAATTAGTATATGAAAATGATAAGGTAGTTGGTAGCATTTGGAAAAAAGTCGGCATTATAGAATATGTGTCAAAAAACCTTTATAGGGAGTGGTGTCGCGAAAGGCATGACATATGAAATATTGTATATAAGGCATATGACTGTGGGGTGTTGACTTGGCGGCATAAGTCAATTATTTTTAATTGAAAAGAATAATGAAGTTTATTGAATGTATTAATAAAATAGTACATGAAATCAATAAGGTGGTTGGTAGCATTTGGAAAAAAAGTCGGCATTATAGAATATATGTTAAAAAACCTTTAAAAGTAGTGGTGTCGCGCACGGCATGTCATATGAAAAATGTCATGAATGATAATGATAATATGACTGTGGGCATTTGCCTTATCGACATAAGTCTATTATGTTTCACTAAAAAGAATACTGAAGCAATTTGAATGTGTTACTAAATTAAAACATGAAACAAATAAGGTGGTTGGTAGCATTGGGAAAAATGTCGGCATTATAGAATATGTGTCAATAAACCTTTATAGAGAGTGGTGTCGCGCAAGACATGTCATATGAAAAAGTTTATATACGGCATATGACTATGGGAATTTGCCTTATCGACATAAGTCAATTATGTTTAACTTAAAAGAATACTGATGCTATTTGAATGTATTACTTAATTAAAACATGAAACAAATAAGGTGGTTGGTAGCATTGGGAAAAAATGTCGGCATTAGAGAATATGTGTCAATAAACCTAAATAAGGAGTGGTGTCGCTCAAGGTATGGCATATGCAAAATGGTGTATACGGCAAGTTCATATGAGTGTGAGTTGTTGGCTTGCCGGCATGTGTCAATTATGTTTAATTAAAAAGATTAATGAAGTTATTCGAATGTTTTATTAAATTAGTATATGAAAATGATAAGGTAGTTGGTAGCATTCGGAAAAAAAGTCGGCATTATAGAATATGTGTCAAAAAACCTTTATAGGGAGTGGTGTCGCGAAAGGCATGACATATGAAATATTGTATATAAGGCATATGACTGTCTTGTGTTGACTTGGCGGCATAAGTCAATTATTTTTAATTAAAAAGAACAATGAAGTTTATTGAATCTATTAATAAATTAGTACATGAAAACGATAAAGTGGTTGGTAGCATTTGGAAAAAATGTCGGCATTATAGAATATATGTCAAAAAACCTTTATTGGTAGTGGTGTCGCGCACGGCATGTCATATGAAAAATGTTATGAATGATAATGATAATATGACTGTGGGTATTTGCCTTATAGACATAAGTCCATTATGTTTAACTAAAAGAATACTGAAGCAATTTGAATGTGTTATTAAATTAAAACATTAAACAAATAAGGTGGTTGGTAGCATTTGGAAAAAATGTCGGCATTAGAGAATATGTGTCAATAAACCTAAATAAGGAGTGGTGTCGCTCAAGGTATGGCATATGCAAAATGGTGTATACGGCAAGTTCATATGAGTGTGAGTTGTTGGCTTGCCGGCATGTGTCAATTATGTTTAATTAAAAAAGATTAATGAAGTTATTTGAATGTTTTATTAAATTAGTATATGAAAATGATAAGGTAGTTGGTAGCATTTGGAAAAAAGTCGGCATTATAGAATATGTGTCAAAAAACCGTTATAGGGAGTGGTGTCGCGAAAGGCATGACATATGAAAAAGTTTATATACGGCATATGACTATGGGAATTTGCCTTATCGACATAAGTCAATTATGTTTAACTTAAAAGAACACTGAAGCAATTTGAATGTGTTACTAAATTAAAACATGAAACAAATAAGGTGGTTGGTAGCATTGGGAAAAATGTCGGCATTAGAGAATATGTGTGAAAAACCTTGACAAATGAAATATTGTATATAAGGCATATGACTGTCTTGTGTTGACTTGGCGGCATAAGTCAATTATTTTTAATTAAAAAGAATAATGAAGTTTATTGAATCTATTAATAAATTAGTACATGAAAACGATAAAGTGGTTGGTAGCATTTGGAAAAAATGTCGGCATTATAGAATATATGTCAAAAAACCTTTATTGGTAGTGGTGTCGCGCACGGCATGTCATATGAAAAATGTTATGAATGATAATGATAATATGACTGTGGGTATTTGCCTTATCGACATAAGTCTATAATGTTTAACTAAACAGAATACTGAAGCAATTTGAATGTGTTACTAAATTAAAACATGAAACAAATAAGGTGGTTGGTTGCATTGGGAAAAATGTTGGCATTAGAGAATATGTGTCAATAAACCTTTATAGGGAGTGGTGTCGCGCAAGGCATGTCATATGAAAAAGTTTATATACGGCATATGACTATGGGAATTTGCCTTATCGACATAAGTCAATTATGTTTAACTTAAAAGAACACTGAAGCAATTTGAATGTGTTACTAAATTAAAACATGAAACAAATAAGGTGGTTGGTAGCATTGGGAAAAATGTCGGCATTAGAGAATATGTGTGAAAAACCTTGACATATGAAATATTGTATATAAGGCATATGACTGTCTTGTGTTGACTTGGCGGCATAAGTCAATTATTTTTAATTAAAAAGAATAATGAAGTTTATTGAATCTATTAATAAATTAGTACATGAAAACGATAAAGTGGTTGGTAGCATTTGGAAAAAATGTCGGCATTATAGAATATATGTCAAAAAACCTTTAAAAGTAGTGGTGTCGCGCACGGCATGTCATATGAAAAATGTTATGAATGATAATGATAATATGAATGTGGGTATTTGCCTTATCGACATAAGTCTATTATGTTTAACTAAAAGAATACTGAAGCAATTTGAATGTGTTACTAAATAAAAACATTAAACAAATAAGGTGGTTGGTAGGATTTGGAAAAAATGTCGGCATTAGAGAATATGTGTCAATAAACCTAAATAAGGAGTGGTGTCGCTCAAGGTATGGCATATGCAAAAATGGTGTATACGGCAAGTTCATATGAGTGTGAGTTGTTGGCTTGCCGGCATGTGTCAATTATGTTTAATTAAAAAAGATTAATGAAGTTATTTGAATGTTTTATTAAATTAGTATATGAAAATTATAAGGTGGTTGGTAGCATTTGAAAAAGAGTCGGCATTATAGAATATATGTCAAAAAACCTTTAAAAGTAGTGGTGTCGCGCACGGCATGTCATATGAAAAATTTTATGAATGATAATGATAATATGACTGTGGGTATTTGCCTTATCGACATAAGTCTATTATGTTTAACTAAAAAGAATACTGAAGCAATTTGAATGTTTTACTAAATTAAAACATTAAACAAATAAGGTGGTTGGTAGCATTTGGAAAAAATGTCGGCATTAGAGAATATGTGTCAATAAACCTAAATAAGGAGTGGTGTCGCTCAAGGTATGGCATATGCAAAATGGTGTATACGGCAAGTTCATATGAGTGTGAGTTGTTGGCTTGCCGGCATGTGTCAATTATGTTTAATTAAAAGATTAATGAAGTTATTTGAATGTTTTATTAAATTAGTATATGAAAATGATAAGGTAGTTGGTAGCATTTGGAAAAAAGTCGGCATTATAGAATATGTGTCAAAAAACCTTTATAGGGAGTGGTGCCGCGAAAGGCATGACATATGAAATATTGTATATAAGGCATATGACTGTCTTGTGTTGACTTGGCGGCATAAGTCAATTATTTTTAATAAAAAAGAATAATGAAGTTTATTGAATCTATTAATAAATTAGTACATGAAAACGATAAAGTGGTTGGTAGCGTTTGGAAAAAATGTCGGCATTATAGAATATATGTCAAAAAAAATAAAATGTAGTGGTGTCGCGCACGGCATGTCATATGAAAAATGTTATGAATCATAATGATAATATGACTGTGGGTATTTGCCTTATCGACATAAGTCTATAATATTTAACTAAACAGAATACTGAAGCAATTTGAATGTGTTACTAAATTAAAACATGAAACAAATAAGGTGGTTGGTTGCATTGGGAAAAATGTCGGCATTAGAGAATATGTGTCAATAAACCTTTATAGGGAGTGGTGTCGCGCAAGGCATGTCATATGAAAAAAGTTTATATACGGCATATGACTATGGGAATTTGCCTTATCGACATAAGTCAATTATGTTTAACTTAAAAGAACACTGAAGCAATTTGAATGTGTTACTAAATTAAAACTTGAAACAAATAAGGTGGTTGGTAGCATTGGGAAAAATGTCGGCATTAGAGAATATGTGTGAAAAACCTTGACATATGAAATATTGTATATAAGGCATATGACTGTCTTGTGTTGACTTGGCGGCATAAGTCAATTATTTTTAATTAAAAAGAATAATGAAGTTTATTGAATCTATTAATAAATTAGTACATGAAAACGATAAAGTGGTTGGTAGCATTTGGAAAAAAATGTCGGCATTATAAAATATATGTCAAAAAACCTTTAAAAGTAGTGGTGTCGCGCACGGCATGTCATATGAAAAATGTTATGAATGATAATGATAATATGACTGTGGGTATTTGCCTTATCGACATAAGTCTATTATGTTTAACTAAAAAGAATACTGAAGCAATTTGAATGTTTTACTAAATTAAAACATTAAACAAATAAGGTGGTTGGTAGCATTTGGAAAAAATGTCGGCATTAGAGAATATGTGTCAATAAACCTAAATAAGAAGTAGTGTCGCTCAAGGTATGGCATATGCAAAATGGTGTATACGGCAAGTTCATATGAGTGTGAGTTGTTGGCTTGCCGGCATGTGTCAATTATGTTTAATTAAAAAGATTAATGAAGTTATTTGAATGTTTTATTAAATTAGTATATGAAAATGATAAGGTAGTTGGTAGCATTTGGAAAAAAGTCGGCATTATAGAATATGTGTCAAAAAACCTTTATAGGGAGTGGTGTCGCGAAAGGCATGACATATGAAATATTGTATATAAGGCATATGACTGTCTTGTGTTGACTTGGCGGCATAAGTCAATTATTTTTAATTAAAAAGAATAATGAAGTTTATTGAATCTATTAATAAATTAGTACATGAAAACGATAAAGTGGTTGGTAGCATTTGGAAAAAATGTCGGCATTATAGAATATATGTCAAAAAACCTTTATTGGTAGTGGTGTCGCGCAAGGCATGTCATACGAAAAATTTTATGAATGAAAATGATAATATGACTGTGGGTATTTGCCTTATCGACATAAGTCTATTATGTTTAACTAAAAAGAATACTGAAGCAATTTGAATGTGTTACTAAATTAAAACATGAAACAAATAAGGTGGTTGGTAGCATTGGGAAAACGTCGGCATTATAGAATATGTGTCAATAAACCTTTATAGAGAGTGGTGTCGCGCACGGCATGTCATATGAAAAATGTCATGAATGATAATGATAATATGACTGTGGGCATTTGCCTTATCGACATAAGTCTATTATGTTTCACTAAAAAGAATACTGAAGCAATTTGAATGTGTTACTAAATTAAAACATGAAACAAATAAGGTGGTTGGTAGCATTGGGAAAAATGTCGGCATTATAGAATATGTGTCAATAAACCTTTATAGAGAGTGGTGTCGCGCAAGACATGTCATATGAAAAAGTTTATATACGGCATATGACTATGGGAATTTGCTTATCGACATAAGTCAATTATGTTTAACTTAAAAGAATACTGATGCTATTTGAATGTATTACTTAATTAAAACATGAAACAAATAAGGTGGTTGGTAGCATTGGGAAAAAATGTCGGCATTAGAGAATATGTGTCAATAAACCTAAATAAGGAGTGGTGTCGCTCAAGGTATGGCATATGCAAAATGGTGTATACGGCAAGTTCATATGAGTGTGAGTTGTTGGCTTGCCGGCATGTGTCAATTATGTTTAATTATAAAGATTAATGAAGTTATTCGAATGTTTTATTAAATTAGTATATGAAATGATAAGGCATATGACTGTCTTGTGTTGACTTGGCGGCATAAGTCAATTATTTTTAATTAAAAAGAACAATGAAGTTTATTGAATCTATTAATAAATTAGTACATGAAAACGATAAAGTGGTTGGTAGCATTTGGAAAAAATGTCGGCATTATAGAATATATGTCAAAAAACCTTTAAAAGTAGTGGTGTCGCGCAAGGCATGTCAAACGAAAAATTTTATGAATGAAAATGATAATATGACTGTGGGTATTTGCCTTATCGACATAAGTCTATTATGTTTAACTAAAAAGAATACTGAAGCAATTTGAATGTGTTACTAAATTAAAACATTAAACAAATAAGGTGGTTGGTAGCATTTGGAAAAAATGTCGGCATTAGAGAATATGTGTCAATAAACCTAAATAAGGAGTGGTGTCGCTCAAGGTATGGCATATGCAAAATGGTGTATACGGCAAGTTCATATGAGTGTGAGTTGTTGGCTTGCCGGCATGTGTCAATTATGTTTAATTAAAAGATTAATGAAGTTATTTGAATGTTTTATTAAATTAGTATATGAAAATTATAAGGTAGTTGGTAGCATTTGGAAAAAGAGTCGGCATTATAGAATATATGTCAAAAAACCTTTAAAAGTAGTGGTGTCGCGCACGGCATGTCATATGAAAAATGTTATGAATGATAATGATAATATGACTGTGGGTATTTGCCTTATCGACATAAGTCTATTATGTTTAACTAAAAAGAATACTGAAGCAATTTGAATGTGTTACTAAATTAAAACATGAAACAAATAAGGTGGTTGGTTCCATTGGGAAAAATGTCGGCATTAGAGAATATGTGTCAATAAACCTTTATAGGGAGTGGTGTCGCGCAAGGCATGACATATGAAAAAGTTTATTTACGGCATATGACTATGGGAATTTGCCTTATCGACATAAGTCAATTATGTTTAACTTAAAAGAATACTGAAGCAATTTGAATGTGTTACTAAATTAAAACATGAAACAAATAAGGAGGTTGGTAGCATTGGGAAAAATGTCGGCATTAGAGAATATGTGTTAAAAAACCTTGACATATGAAATATTGTATATAAGGCATATGACTGTCTTGTGTTGACTTGGCGGCATAAGTCAATAATTTTAATTAAAAAGAATAATGAAGTTTATTGAATCTATTAATAATTTAGTACATGAAAACGATAAAGTGGTTGGTAGCATTTGGAAAAAATGTCGGCATTATAGAATATATGTCAAAAAACCTTTAAAAGTAGTGGTGTCGCGCACGGCATGTCATATGAAAAATGTTATGAATGATAATGATAATATGACTGTGGGTATTTGCCTTATCGACATAAGTCTATTATGTTTAACTAAAAAGAATACTGAAGCAATTTGAATGTGTTACTAAATTAAAACATTAAACAAATAAGGTGGTTGGTAGCATTTGGAAAAAATGTCGGCATTAGAGAATATGTGTCAATAAACCTAAACAAGGAGTGGTGTCGCTCAAGGTATGGCATATGCAAAAATGGTGTATACGGCAAGTTCATATGAGTGTGAGTTGTTGGCTTGCCGGCATGTGTCAATTATGTTTAATTAAAAAGATTAATGAAGTTATTTGAATGTTTTATTAAATTAGTATATGAAAATGATAAGGTAGTTGGTAGCATTTGGAAAAAAAGTCGGCATTATAGAATATGTGTGAAAAAACGTTTATAGGGAGTGGTGTCGCGAAAGGCATGACATATGAAATATTGTATTTAAGGCATATGACTGTCTTGTGTTGACTTGGCGGCATAAGTCAATTATTTTTAATTAAAAAGAATAATGAAGTTTATTGAATCTATTAATAAATTAGTACATGAAAACGATAAAGTGGTTGGTAGCATTTGGAAAAAATGTCGGCATTATAGAATATATGTCAAAAAACCTTTATTGGTAGTGGTGTCGCGCAAGGCATGTCATACGAAAAATTAAATGAATGAAAATGATAATATGACTGTGGGTATTTGCCTTATCGACATAAGTCTATTATGTTTAACTAAAAAGAATACTGAAGCAATTTGAATGTGTTACTAAATTAAAACATTAAACAAATAAGGTGGTTGGTAGCATTTGGAAAAAATGTCGGCATTAGAGAATATGTGTCAATAAACCTAAATAAGGAGTGGTGTCGCTCAAGGTATGGCATATGCAAAATGGTGTATACGGCAAGTTCATATGAGTGTGAGTTGTTGGCTTGCCGGCATGTGTCAATTATGTTTAATTAAAAAGATTAATGAAGTTATTTGAATGTTTTATTAAATTAGTATATGAAAATTATAAGGTAGTTGGTAGCATTTGGAAAAAGAGTCGGCATTATAGAATATATGTCAAAAAACCTTTAAAAGTAGTGGTGTCGCGCACGGCATGTCATATGAAAAATGTTATGAATGATAATGATAATATGACTGTGGGTATTTGCCTTATCGACATAAGTCTATAATGTTTAACTAAAAAGAATACTGAAGCAATTTGAATGTGTTACTAAATTAAAACATGAAACAAATAAGGTGGTTGGTAGCATTGGGAAAAATGTCGGCATTAGAGAATATGTGTGAAAAAACCTTGACATATGAAATACTGTATATAAGGCATATGACTGTCTTGTGTTGACTTGGCGGCATAAGTCAATTATTTTTAATTAAAAAGAATAATGAAGTTTATTGAATCTATTAATAAATTAGTACATGAAAACGATAAAGTGGTTGGAAGCATTTGGAAAAAATGTCGGTATTATAGAATATATGTCAAAAAACCTTTAAAAGTAGTGGTGTCGCGAAAGGCATGTCATATGAAAAATGTTATGAATGATAATGATAATATGACTGTGGGTATTTGCCTTATCGACATAAGTCTATTATGTTTAACTAAAAAGAATACTGAAGCAATTTGATTGTTTACTAAATTAAAACATTAAACAAATAAGGTGGTTGGTAGCATTTGGAAAAATGTCGGCATTAGAGAATATGTGTCAATAAACCTAAATAAGGAGTGGTGTCGCTCAAGGTATGGCATATGCAAAATGGTGTATACGGCAAGTTCATATGAGTGTGAGTTGTTGGCTTGCCGGCATGTGTCAATTATGTTTAAGTAAAAAGATTAATGAAGTTATTTGAATGTTTTATTAAATTAGTATATGAAAATGATAAGGTAGTTGGTAGCATTTGTAAAAAAAGTCGGCATTATAGAATATGTGTCAAAAAAACCTTTATAGGGAGTGGTTTCGCGAAAGGCATGACATATGAAATATTGTATATAAGGCATATGACTGTCTTGTGTTGACTTGGCGGCATAAGTCAATTATTTTTAATTGAAAAGAATAATAAAGTTTATTGAATGTATTAATAAAATAGTACATGAAATCAATAAGGTGGTTGGTAGCATTTGGAAAAAATGTCGGCATTATAGAATATATGTCAAAAAACCTTTATAGAGAGTGGTGTCGCGCAAGACATGTCATATGAAAAAGTTTATATACGGCATATGACTATGGGAATTTGCCTTATCGACATAAGTCAATTATGTTTAACTTAAAAGAATACTGATGCTATTTGAATGTATTACTTAATTAAAACATGAAACAAATAAGGTGGTTGGTAGCATTGGGAAAAATGTCGGCATTATGGAATATGTGTCAATAAACCTTTATAGAGAGTGGTGTCGCGCAAGACATGTCATATGAAAAAGTTTATATACGGCATATGACTATGGGAATTTGCCTTATCGACATAAGTCAATTATGTTTAACTTAAAAGAATACTGATGCTATTTGAATGTATTACTTAATTAAAACATGAAACAAATAAGGTGGTTGGTAGCATTGGGAAAAATGTCGGCATTAGAGAATATGTGTCAATAAACCTAATTAAGGAGTGGTGTCGCTCAAGGTATGGCATATGCAAAATGGTGTATACGGCAAGTTCATATGAGTGTGAGTTGTTGGCTTGCCGGCATGTGTCAATTATGTTTAATTAAAAAGATTAATGAAGTTATTCGAATGTTTTATTAAATTAGTACATGAAAACGATAAAGTGGTTGGTAGCATTTGGAAAAAATGTCGGCATTATAGAATATATGTCAAAAAACCTTTAAAAGTAGTGGTGTCGCGCACGGCATGTCATATAGTTGGTAGCATTTGGAAAAAGAGTCGGCATTATAGAATATATGTCAAAAAACCTTTAAAAGTAGTGGTGTCGCGCACGGCATGTCATATGAAAAATGTTATGAATGATAATGATAATATGACTGTGGGTATTTGCCTTATCGACATAAGTCTATAATGTTTAACTAAAAAGAATACTGAAGCAATTTGAATGTGTTACTAAATTAAAACATGAAACAAATAAGGTGGTTGGTAGCATTGGGAAAAATGTCGGCATTAGAGAATATGTGTGAAAAAACCTTGACATATGAAATATTGTATATAAGGCATATGACTGTCTTGTGTTGACTTGGCGGCATAAGTCAATTATTTTTAATTAAAAAGAATAATGAAGTTTATTGAATCTATTAATAAATTAGTACATGAAAACGATAAAGTGGTTGCAAGCATTTGGAAAAAATGTCGGCATTATAGAATATATGTCAAAAAACCTTTAAAAGTAGTGGTGTCGCGAAAGGCATGTCATATGAAAAATGTTATGAATGATAATGATAATATGACTGTGGGTATTTGCCTTATCGACATAAGTCTATTATGTTTAACTAAAAAGAATACTGATGCAATTTGAATGTTTTACTAAATTAAAACATTAAACAAATAAGGTGGTTGGTAGCATTTGGAAAAAATGTCGGCATTAGAGAATATGTGTCAATAAACCTAAATAAGGAGTGGTGTCGCTCAAGGTATGGCATATGCAAAATGGTGTATACGGCAAGTTCATATGAGTGTGAGTTGTTGGCTTGCCGGCATGTGTCAATTATGTTTAATTAAAAAGATTAATGAAGTTATTTGAATGTTTTATTAAATTAGTATATGAAAATGATAAGGTAGTTGGTAGCATTTGGAAAAAAAGTCGGCATTATAGAATAGTGTCAAAAAACCTTTATAGGGAGTGGTGTCGCGAAAGGCATGACATATGAAATATTGTATATAAGGCATATGACTGTCTTGTGTTGACTTGGCGGCATAAGTCAATTATTTTTAATTAAAAAGAATAATGAAGTTTATTGAATCTATTAATAAATTAGTACATGAAAACGATAAAGTGGTTGGTAGCATTTGGAAAAAATGTCGGCATTATAGAATATATGTCATAAAACTTTTATTGGTAGTGGTGTCGCGCAAGGCATGTCATACGAAATATTGTATATAAGGCATATGACTGTGGGGTGTTGACTTGGCGGCATAAGTCAATTATTTTTAATTGAAAAGAATAATGAAGTTTATTGAATGTATTAATAAAATAGTACATGAAATCAATAAGGTGGTTGGTAGCATTTGGAAAAATGTCGGCATTAGAGAATATGTGTCAATAAACCTAAATAAGGAGTGGTGTCGCTCAAGGTATGGCATATGCAAAATGGTGTATACGGCAAGTTCATATGAGTGTGAGTTGTTGGCTTGCCGGCATGTGTCAATTATGTTTAATTAAAAAGATTAATGAAGTTATTTGAATGTTTTATTAAATTAGTATATGAAAATGATAAGGTAGTTGGTAGCATTTGGAAAAAAAGTCGGCATTATAGAATATGTGTGAAAAAAGTTTATAGGGAGTGGTGTCGCGAAAGGCATGACATATGAAATATTGTATATAAGGCATATGACTGTCTTGTGTTGACTTGGCGGCATAAGTCAATTATTTTTAATTAAAAAGAATAATGAAGTTTATTGAATCTATTAATAAATTAGTACATGAAAACGATAAAGTGGTTGGTAGCATTTGGAAAAAATGTCGGCATTATAGAATATATGTCAAAAAACCTTTATTGGTAGTGGTGTCGCGCAAGGCATGTCATACGAAAAATTAAATGAATGAAAATGATAATATGACTGTGGGTATTTGCCTTATCGACATAAGTCTATTATGTTTAACTAAAAAGAATACTGAAGCAATTTGAATGTGTTACTAAATTAAAACATTAAACAAATAAGGTGGTTGGTAGCATTTGGAAAAAATGTCGGCATTAGAGAATATGTGTCAATAAACCTAAATAAGGAGTGGTGTCGCTCAAGGTATGGCATATGCAAAATGGTGTATACGGCAAGTTCATATGAGTGTGAGTTGTTGGCTTGCCGGCATGTGTCAATTATGTTTAATTAAAAAGATTAATGAAGTTATTTGAATGTTTTATTAAATTAGTATATGAAAATTATAAGGTAGTTGGTAGCATTTGGAAAAAGAGTCGGCATTATAGAATATATGTCAAAAAACCTTTAAAAGTAGTGGTGTCGCGCACGGCATGTCATATGAAAAATGTTATGAATGATAATGATAATATGACTGTGAGTATTTGCCTTATCGACATAAGTCTATAATGTTTAACTAAAAAGAATACTGAAGCAATTTGAATGTGTTACTAAATTAAAACATGAAACAAATAAGGTGGTTGGTAGCATTGGGAAAAATGTCGGCATTAGAGAATATGTGTGAAAAAACCTTGACATATGAAATATTGTATATAAGGCATATGACTGTCTTGTGTTGACTTGGCGGCATAAGTCAATTATTTTTAATTAAAAAGAATAATGAAGTTTATTGAATCTATTAATAAATTAGTACATGAAAACGATAAAGTGGTTGGAAGCATTTGGAAAAAATGTCGGCATTATAGAATATATGTCAAAAAACCTTTAAAAGTAGTGGTGTCGCGAAAGGCATGTCATATGAAAAATGTTATGAATGATAATGATAATATGACTGTGGGTATTTGCCTTATCGACATAAGTCTATTATGTTTAACTAAAAAGAATACTGAAGCAATTTGAATGTTTTACTAAATTAAAACATTAAACAAATAAGGTGGTTGGTAGCATTTGGAAAAAATGTCGGCATTAGAGAATATGTGTCAATAAACCTAAATAAGGAGTGGTGTCGCTCAAGGTATGGCATATGCAAAATGGTGTATACGGCAAGTTCATATGAGTGTGAGTTGTTGGCTTGCCGGCATGTGTCAATTATGTTTAATTAAAAGATTAATGAAGTTATTTGAATGTTTTATTAAATTAGTATATGAAAATGATAAGGTAGTTGGTAGCATTTGGAAAAAAAGTCGGCATTATAGAATATGTGTCAAAAAACCTTTATAGGGAGTGGTGTCGCGAAAGGCATGACATATGAAATATTGTATATAAGGCATATGACTGTCTTGTGTTGACTTGGCGGCATAAGTCAATTATTTTTAATTAAAAAGAATAATGAAGTTTATTGAATCTATTAATAAATTAGTACATGAAAACGATAAAGTGGTTGGTAGCATTTGGAAAAAATGTCGGCATTATAGAATATATGTCATAAAACTTTTATTGGTAGTGGTGTCGCGCAAGGCATGTCATACGAAATATTGTATATAAGGCATATGACTGTGGGGTGTTGACTTGGCGGCATAAGTCAATTATTTTTAATTGAAAAGAATAATGAAGTTTATTGAATGTATTAATAAAATAGTACATGAAATCAATAAGGTGGTTGGTAGCATTTGGAAAAAATGTCGGCATTAGAGAATATGTGTCAATAAACCTAAATAAGGAGTGGTGTCGCTCAAGGTATGGCATATGCAAAATGGTGTATACGGCAAGTTCATATGAGTGTGAGTTGTTGGCTTGCCGGCATGTGTCAATTATGTTTAATTAAAAAGATTAATGAAGTTATTTGAATGTTTTATTAAATTAGTATATGAAAACGATAAGGTGGTTGGTAGCATTTGGAAAATGGCTGCATTATAGCATATGTGTAATAAAACCTATATATGGAGTGGTGTCGCGAAAGGCATGGCATATGAAACATTGTATATAAGGCATATGACTGTAGGGCATAAGTCAATTATGTATAATTGAAAAGAGTAATGAAGTTAATTGAATCTATTTATAAATTAGTACATGAAAACGATAAAGTGGTTGGTAGCATTGGGAAAAAATGTCGGCATTATACAATATATGTCAAAAAACCTTTAAAAGTAGTGGTGTCGCGCACGGCATGTCATATGAAAAATGTTATGAATGATAATGATAATATGACTGTGGGTATTTGCCTTATCGACATAAGTCTATTATATTTAACTAAAAAGAATACTGAAGCAATTTGAATGTGTTACTAAATTAAAACATTAAACAAATAAGGTGGTTGGTAGCATTTGGAAAAAATGTCGGCATTAGAGAATATGTGTCAATAAACCTAAATAAGGAGTGGTGTCGCTCAAGGTATGGCATATGCAAAATGGTGTATACGGCAAGTTCATATGAGTGTGAGTTGTTGGCTTGCCGGCATGTGTCAATTATGTTTAAGTAAAAAGATTAATAAAGTTATTCGAATGTTTTATTAAATTAGTATATGAAAATGATAAGGTAGTTGGTAGCATTTGGAAAAAAAGTCGGCATTATAGAATATGTGTCAAAAAACCTTTATAGGGAGTGGTGTCGCGAAAGGCATGACATATGAAATATTGTATATAAGGCATATGACTGTGGGGTGTTGACTTGGCGGCATAAGTCAATTATTTTTAATTGAAAAGAATAATGAAGTTTATGGAATGTATTAATAAAATAGTACATGAAATCAATAAGGTGGTTGGTAGCATTTGGAAAAAATGTCGGCATTATAGAATATATGTTAAAAAACCTTTAAAAAGTAGTGGTGTCGCGCACGGCATGTCATATGAAAAATGTCATGAATGATAATGATAATATGACTGTGGGCATTTGCCTTATCGACATAAGTCTATTATGTTTCACTAAAAAGAATACTGAAGCAATTTGAATTTGTTACTAAATTAAAACATGAAACAAATAAGGTGGTTGGTAGCATTGGGAAAAATGTCGGCATTATAGAATATGTGTCAATAAACCTTTATAGAGAGTGGTGTCGCGCAAGACATGTCATATGAAAAAGTTTATATACGGCATATGACTATGGGAATTTGCCTTATCGACATAAGTCAATTATGTTTAACTTAAAAGAATACTGATGCTATTTGAATGTATTACTTAATTAAAACATGAAACAAATAAGGTGGTTGGTAGCATTGGGAAAAAATGTCGGCATTAGAGAATATGTGTCAATAAACCTAAATAAGGAGTGGTGTCGCTCAAGGTATGGCATATGCAAAATGGTGTATACGGCAAGTTCATATGAGTGTGAGTTGTTGGCTTGCCGGCATGTGTCAATTATGTTTAATTAAAAAGATTAATGAAGTTATTCGAATGTTTTATTAAATTAGTATATGAAAATGATAAGGTAGTTGGTAGCATTCGGAAAAAAAGTCGGCATTATAGAATATGTGTCAAAAAACCTTTATAGGGAGTGGTGTCGCGAAAGGCATGACATATGAAATATTGTATATAAGGCATATGACTGTGGGGTGTTGACTTGGCGGCATAAGTCAATTATTTTTAATTGAAAAGAATAATGAAGTTTATTGATTGTATTAATAAAATAGTACATGAAATCAATAAGGTGGTTGTTAGCATTTGGAAAAAATGTCGGCATTATAGAATATATGTCAAAAAACCTTTATTGGTAGTGGTGTCGCGCACGGCATGTCATATGAAAAATGTTATGAATGATAATGATAATATGACTGTGGGTATTTGCCTTATCGACATAAGTCTATAATGTTTAACTAAAAAGAATACTGAAGCAATTTGAATGTGTTACTAAATTGGTTGGTAGCATTGGGAAAAATGTCGGCATTAGAGAATATGTGTCAATACACCTTTATAGGGAGTGGTGTCGCGTAATGCATGGCATATGAAAAAGTTTATATACGGCATATGACTATGGGAATTTGCCTTATCGACATAAGTCAATTATGTTTAACTTAAAAGAATACTGATGCTATTTGAATGTGTTACTAAATTAAAACATTAAACAAATAAGGTGGTTGGTAGCATTTGGAAAAAATGTCGGCATTAGAGAATATGTGTCAATAAACCTAAATAAGGAGTGGTGTCGCTCAAGGTATGGCATATGCAAAATGGTGTATACGGCAAGTTCATATGAGTGTGAGTTGTTGGCTTGCCGGCATGTGTCAATTATGTTTAATTAAAAAGATTAATGAAGTTATTTGAATGTTTTATTAAATTAGTATATGAAAATGATAAGGTAGTTGGTAGCATTTGGAAAAAAAGTCGGCATTATAGAATATGTGTCAAAAAACCTTTATAGGGAGTGGTGTCGCGAAAGGCATGACATATGAAATATTGTATATAAGGCATATGACTGTGGGGTGTTGACTTGGCGGCATAACTCAATTATTTTTAATTGAAAAGAATAATGAAGTTTATTGATTGTATTAATAAAATAGTACATGAAATCAATAAGGTGGTTGGTAGCATTTGTGTGAGTTGTTGGCTTGCCGGCATGTGTCAATTATGTTTAATTAAAAAGATTAATGAAGTTATTTGAATGTTTTATTAAATTAGTATATGAAAATGATAAGGTAGTTTGTAGCATTTGGAAAAAAGTCGGCATTATAGAATATGTGTCAAAAAACCTTTATAGGGAGTGGTGTCGCGAAAGGCATGGCATATGAAATATTGTATATAAGGCATATGACTGTGGGGTGTTGACTTGGCGGCATAAGTCAATTATTTTTAATTGAAAAGAATAATGAAGTTTATTGATTGTATTAATAAAATAGTACATGAAATCAATAAGGTGGTTGTTAGCATTTGGAAAAAATGTCGGCATTATAGAATATATATATCAAAAAACCTTTATTGGTAGTGGTGTCGCGGACGGCATGTCATATGAAAAATGTTATGAATGATAATGATAATATGACTGTGGGTATTTGCCTTATCCACATAAGTCTATAATGTTTAACTAAAAAGAATACTGAAGCAATTTGAATGTGTTACTAAATTGGTTGGTAGCATTGGGAAAAATGTCGGCATTAGAGAATATGTGTCAATACACCTTTATAGGGAGTGGTGTCGCGTAATGCATGGCATATGAAAAAGTTTATATACGGCATATGACTATGGGAATTTGCCTTATCGACATAAGTCAATTATGTTTAACTTAAAAGAATACTGATGCTATTTGAATGTGTTACTAAATTAAAACATTAAACAAATAAGGTGGTTGGTAGCATTTGGAAAAAATGTCGGCATTAGAGAATATGTGTCAATAAACCTAAATAAGGAGTGGTGTCGCTCAAGGTATGGCATATGCAAAATGGTGTATACGGCAAGTTCATATGAGTGTGAGTTGTTGGCTTGCCGGCATGTGTCAATTATGTTTAATTAAAAAGATTAATGAAGTTATTTGAATGTTTTATTAAATTAGTATATGAAAATGATAAGGTAGTTGGAAGCATTTGGAAAAAAAGTCGGCATTATAGAATATGTGTCAAAAAACCTTTATAGGGAGTGGTGTCGCGAAAGGCATGACATATGAAATATTGTATATAAGGCATATGAAAAATGGTGTATACGGCAAGTTCATATGAGTGTGAGTTGTTGGCTTGCCGGCATGTGTCAATTATGTTTAATTAAAAGATTATAGAAGTTATTTGAATGTTTTATTAAATTAGTTTATGAAAATGATAAGGTAGTTGGAAGCATTTGGAAAAAAAGTCGGCATTATAGAATATGTGTCAAAAAACCTTTATAGGGAGTGGTGTCGCGAAAGGCATGACATATGAAATATTGTATATAAGGCATATGACTGTCTTGTGTTGACTTGGCGGCATAAGTCAATTATTTTTAATTAAAAAGAATAATGAAGTTTATTGAATCTATTAATAAATTAGTACATGAAAACGATAAAGTGGTTGGTAGCATTTGGAAAAAATGTCGGCATTATAGAATATATGTCAAAAAACCTTTATTGGTAGTGGTGTCGCGCAAGGCATGTCATACGAAAAATTTTATGAATGAAAATGATAATATGACTGTGGGTATTTGCCTTATCGACATAAGTCTATTATGTTTAACTAAAAAAGAATACTGAAGCAATTTGAATGTGTTACTAAATTAAAACATTAAACAAATAAGGTGGTTGGTAGCATTTGGAAAAAATGTCGGCATTAGAGAATATGTGTCAATAAACCTAAATAAGGAGTGGTGTCGCTCAAGGTATGGCATATGCAAAATGGTGTATACGGCAAGTTCATATGAGTGTGAGTTGTTGGCTTGCCGGCATGTGTCAATTATGTTTAAGTAAAAAGATTAATAAAGTTATTCGAATGTTTTATTAAATTAGTATATGAAAATGATAAGGTAGTTGGTAGCATTTGGAAAAAAAGTCGGCATTATAGAATATGTGTCAAAAAACCTTTATAGGAGTGGTGTCCGAAAGGCATGACATATGAAATATTGTATATAAGGCATATGACTGTGGGGTGTTGACTTGGCGGCATAAGTCAATTATTTTTAATTGAAAAGAATAATGAAGTTTATGGAATGTATTAATAAAATAGTACATGAAATCAATAAGGTGGTTGGTAGCATTTGGAAAAAATGTCGGCATTATAGAATATATGTTAAAAAACCTTTAAAAGTAGTGGTGTCGCGCACGGCATGTCATATGAAAAATGTCATGAATGATAATGATAATATGACTGTGGGCATTTGCCTTATCGACATAAGTCTATTATGTTTCACTAAAAAGAATACTGAAGCAATTTGAATTTGTTACTAAATTAAAACATGAAACAAATAAGGTGGTTGGTAGCATTGGGAAAAATGTCGGCATTATAGAATATGTGTCAATAAACCTTTATAGAGAGTGGTGTCGCGCAAGACATGTCATATGAAAAAGTTTATATACGGCATATGACTATGGGAATTTGCCTTATCGACATAAGTCAATTATGTTTAACTTAAAAGAATACTGATGCTATTTGAATGTATTACTTAATTAAAACATGAAACAAATAAGGTGGTTGGTAGCATTGGGAAAAAATGTCGGCATTAGAGAATATGTGTCAATAAACCTAAATAAGGAGTGGTGTCGCTCAAGGTATGGCATATGCAAAATGGTGTATACGGCAAGTTCATATGAGTGTGAGTTGTTGGCTTGCCGGCATGTGTCAATTATGTTTAATTAAAAAGATTAATGAAGTTATTCGAATGTTTTATTAAATTAGTATATGAAAATGATAAGGTAGTTGGTAGCATTCGGAAAAAAAGTCGGCATTATAGAATATGTGTCAAAAAACCTTTATAGGGAGTGGTGTCGCGAAAGGCATGACATATGAAATATTGTATATAAGGCATATGACTGTGGGGTGTTGACTTGGCGGCATAAGTCAATTATTTTTAATTGAAAAGAATAATGAAGTTTATTGATTGTATTAATAAAATAGTACATGAAATCAATAAGGTGGTTGTTAGCATTTGGAAAAAATGTCGGCATTATAGAATATATGTCAAAAAACCTTTATTGGTAGTGGTGTCGCGCACGGCATGTCATATGAAAAATGTTATGAATGATAATGATAATATGACTGTGGGTATTTGCCTTATCGACATAAGTCTATAATGTTTAACTAAAAAGAATACTGAAGCAATTTGAATGTGTTACTAAATTGGTTGGTAGCATTGGGAAAAATGTCGGCATTAGAGAATATGTGTCAATACACCTTTATAGGGAGTGGTGTCGCGTAATGCATGGCATATGAAAAAGTTTATATACGGCATATGACTATGGGAATTTGCCTTATCGACATAAGTCAATTATGTTTAACTTAAAAGAATACTGATGCTATTTGAATGTGTTACTAAATTAAAACATTAAACAAATAAGGTGGTTGGTAGCATTTGGAAAAAATGTCGGCATTAGAGAATATGTGTCAATAAACCTAAATAAGGAGTGGTGTCGCTCAAGGTATGGCATATGCAAAATGGTGTATACGGCAAGTTCATATGAGTGTGAGTTGTTGGCTTGCCGGCATGTGTCAATTATGTTTAATTAAAAAGATTAATGAAGTTATTTGAATGTTTTATTAAATTAGTATATGAAAATGATAAGGTAGTTGGTAGCATTTGGAAAAAAAGTCGGCATTATAGAATATGTGTCAAAAAACCTTTATAGGGAGTGGTGTCGCGAAAGGCATGACATATGAAATATTGTATATAAGGCATATGACTGTGGGGTGTTGACTTGGCGGCATAACTCAATTATTTTTAATTGAAAAGAATAATGAAGTTTATTGATTGTATTAATAAAATAGTACATGAAATCAATAAGGTGGTTGGTAGCATTTGTGTGAGTTGTTGGCTTGCCGGCATGTGTCAATTATGTTTAATTAAAAAGATTAATGAAGTTATTTGAATGTTTTATTAAATTAGTATATGAAAATGATAAGGTAGTTTGTAGCATTTGGAAAAAAAGTCGGCATTATAGAATATGTGTCAAAAAACCTTTATAGGGAGTGGTGTCGCGAAAAGCATGGCATATGAAATATTGTATATAAGGCATATGACTGTGGGGTGTTGACTTGGCGGCATAAGTCAATTATTTTTAATTGAAAAGAATAATGAAGTTTATTGATTGTATTAATAAAATAGTACATGAAATCAATAAGGTGGTTGTTAGCATTTGGAAAAAATGTCGGCATTATAGAATATATATATCAAAAAACCTTTATTGGTAGTGGTGTCGCGGACGGCATGTCATATGAAAAATGTTATGAATGATAATGATAATATGACTGTGGGTATTTGCCTTATCCACATAAGTCTATAATGTTTAACTAAAAAGAATACTGAAGCAATTTGAATGTGTTACTAAATTGGTTGGTAGCATTGGGAAAAATGTCGGCATTAGAGAATATGTGTCAATACACCTTTATAGGGAGTGGTGTCGCGTAATGCATGGCATATGAAAAAGTTTATATACGGCATATGACTATGGGAATTTGCCTTATCGACATAAGTCAATTATGTTTAACTTAAAAGAATACTGATGCTATTTGAATGTGTTACTAAATTAAAACATTAAACAAATAAGGTGGTTGGTAGCATTTGGAAAAAATGTCGGCATTAGAGAATATGTGTCAATAAACCTAAATAAGGAGTGGTGTCGCTCAAGGTATGGCATATGCAAAATGGTGTATACGGCAAGTTCATATGAGTGTGAGTTGTTGGCTTGCCGGCATGTGTCAATTATGTTTAATTAAAAAGATTAATGAAGTTATTTGAATGTTTTATTAAATTAGTATATGAAAATGATAAGGTAGTTGGAAGCATTTGGAAAAAAAGTCGGCATTATAGAATATGTGTCAAAAAACCTTTATAGGGAGTGGTGTCGCGAAAGGCATGACATATGAAATATTGTATATAAGGCATATGACTGTGGGGTGTTGACTTGGCGGCATAAGTCAATTATTTTTAATTGAAAAGAATAATGAAGTTTATTGATTGTATTAATAAAATAGTACATGAAATCAATAAGGTGGTTGGTAGCATTTGTGTGATTTGTTGGCTTGCCGGCATGTGTCAATTATGTTTAATTAAAAAGATTAATGAAGTTATTTGAATGTTTTATTAAATTAGTATATGAAAATTATAAGGTGGTTGGTAGCATTTGGAAAAAGAGTCGGCATTATAGAATATATGTCAAAAAACCTTTAAAAGTAGTGGTGTCGCGCACGGCATGTCATATGAAAAATTTTATGAATGATAATATAGAATAAATATAGAATAAACCGATCCGCAGATCCTTATTTATTTATTTATTAATGGTTGACAAAACGAGTGTCTTCCTCATTATACATACAATACATAATGGAATTATATGCTAAAAGCCTAGTTAGATAACACAGTTCTCTAAATAGCATCACCGACCGATGGAGGTGTTTTAGTTGCCAGTCCGGCCAGCTGTGCCCCTTTTCACAGCTAAATTTGTCAGTGACGCTATTAGAGCCTACATCTAAGCAGAAGGGAGTAAGTAGGAAAAAAGTGTTCTTAAGTAAAATTAAAGATAATCTTAGTTTGCTATATTAATTAATAAAATACAATAAATAAGAAAAAGTAAAGTAAGAAGATTGTTAATAAAGTAAAGAAATTTAAGCTAGATGTATAGAGTGTTAAGTAGATAGGACAGAGAGAAAAGTAATGGGAAATCACCGACCCGGTGGGGAAAAATTTACAGCCTGTCCGGCAAGCTATGCCCCTGCTCATAGCTGGGAGTGGTCAATGACTTCCCGAAGGTATCCTGAAAGCAACGATTTTATTAGGGGTAGAGAAAGTTCTATCGAGAAAACGTGATGCAAACTATTATAATTTTTACATAGCACGCGAAAAGGATTGTGCATAGCGTAGTCTGTTGTGCACGTAGACAGGAATAAGGGGCGGTAATTTCTGGTTGGTCTAGACGGGACAGAGAATTGAAGACGCCCTAGCAGAAAAGGAGAATCTATATCGCCAATAATCAACTTATGTAGAAGGACAACACCAAGAATTGTCCTACGGTTGGTTAATGACGGAAGGTTAAGAAGAAGCAGCCTGCTGGAGTAGGATGGCAAACGAAGATTAGGGTCCCAATTTAAACCTCGTAAGGCAAAAAGCAGAAATTGCTTCTGAACAGATTCAATACGATCCTGGCTATTGTTATACTGCGGAGACCAGATGCAAGAGCAGTATTCAAGGATAGGGCGAACAAGAGAGATGTACAGAAGTTTCGTTATAAAAGGATCGTTAAACTCTTTAGACCATCGTTTAATGAATCCAAGTACACCTTTTGCCTCATTAACGATGGTATCTATGTGAAGATTGAAACAGAGTTTAGAATCAAAAAGAACGCCTAGATCCTTAACTGTTAGTATACGTTGCAAAGGGGTATTGTCGATTGTATAACTGACAAGATAAGGTGTAGTACGATAAAATGTCATAAACATACACTTTGAACAATTCAGATGCAATTGATTGGCCGAACACCAAAGTTGCATAGCGTTCAAATCGTCTTGTAGACGAGAATGATGTAGGGGATTAGTGTATGATAGAATAAGTACACGGGCATGTGATATAACAGAGGGGAGATCATTTATAAAAAGAGTAAAGAGTAAAGGTCCAAGATGACTACCTTGAGGAACACCAGAAGTAACGTGAACCTGTTTAGAGGTAGTCTGCCTCAGCATTACTCTTTGGGTCCTACCTTTTAATAAGAATTTATCCAAAGCAAAAGAGACGGAGGGAAACCTATTCGGTCAAGTTTTAAAAGTAAAATGTCATGGTGCACAGAGTCAAACGCCTTACTGAAGTCAGTATAAATGACATCAGTTTGCATTTTCGAAAGAAAGGCATCATTTACCAAGGAAGTAAATTCAAGCAGATTGGTCGTAGTTGACCGATTCTTTACGAATCCATGTTGAACAGGGGAAACAACTGATTTGCAGAAATGCTGCAAATTCGAAGTGATTATTTTTTCAAATAATTTAGGAATAGCGGACAGTTTTGCAATGCCCCTGTAATTTTGTATATCAGACTTTCCACCTTTCTTGTGGAGAGGCATGATATAAGATTCTTTCCAAAGAGATGGAAATACAGAAGATTCAAGAGATAGATTAAAAAGCTTTTGCAATGGATAAAGAAGGGAAGAACTACACTCCTTGAGTAGACAACTAGGAATATTGTCAGGCCCAGGAGAGTAAGAAGATTTTAAAGAGTTTATAGCTGAAAGGAGAGAGGAGTGTGAAATAATAGGAGGAGGTATAGAACTAGAGGAAGAAATAGTATAAGGATAAGAATTATTATTAGGACAGACTGAGGAGTAAGTAGATTGGAAAAAATTAGCAAAGAGGTTAGCAGAATCAGAGTCATTACTAGCTTTATCCATCCCGAAAGAAAAAGAAGTTGGCAAACTTGAAGATTTACGCTTCAAGTTTACAAAATTGTAAAACTGTCTCGGATTTTGGGCAAATTGCCTTTTACAACGAGTTAGATAATTCTCATAGCATTGAGAATTCAGAAGAAAAAAGTTCGACTTGGCTATGGAATATTTAGCCCATTCTGTACACGAACCAGACTTTTTAAACTTTTTAAAATATTTAGATTTTAAGTTTTTAAGATGTGACAATCTGGGAGTAAACCAGGGTGGTTTTGAAGAAGTAGTCGAAGGAATTGACTTGGGAATGCTCATAACTAAGAGGGAGTTTAGGGTGCTATAAAAAAAAGTAATAGTAGTATTCATATCAACCGAGTCATATAAGAAAGACCAATCGGTTGCATAAATAAGCTGATTCAGCAATGAATAATTTCCTTTGCGAAAGCAGAGGCGGGGCTTATTGGCTGATGAGCACGAAATGAGACGATTACAATTGAACATTGTAATCTCTAAAGTAGGATGATATACATCCTCAGGAAGAGATAAAGGAGGGTACCTAGACACATTAGAGATAAGGTAGTTGTTAACAAATACAAGGTCAAGTGTTCTATTCAAATGATTAGAAATTGAATTGATTTGAAACAACGAAAGATCAAGCATGCAGTCTATAAAATCATGCTGTGCTAAGGGCACTAGATAATTTTCGGCAGTGAATAATGACCAAGAGATGTTCGGCAAATTAAAATCACCCAACACCATAAATAGGTCATTATCACGCACGTGTGAAGAAACTTCTTTAATACAAGTAATATGTTTCATATAAACTTGAATATCAGAAGAAGGAGGAACATAAGAGCATGTAATATAGATATTCCGTGTAGGAAAAGACACCTTGACTGAGATAATTTCAGCGTCAGTAGGCGTACTAAAACAGAAAAGTTCTGACTGGAGAGTGGCTTTAACGGCAATTAACACCCCACCACCTCGAGTCGGTCGATCATTTCTATACAAAATAAAACTATTCGAAAATACCTCAAAATCGGATATGGTTGAATTTAACCATGTTTCGGAAAATGCTATTATATCCGAGTCGAAGGAAGTACTGGCTATGAAAAGATTTTTAAGCTTTGAAATAAGACCTCTGACATTCTGATAATGAATACAGATTTGGTCAGAAAATGAAGTTAGTTTTTTGGGGCAGAAATGGTACCCGGTATTGAAGGGACTGGAAGGGTGACAGGCTGGTTACGCTTTTTTGGCTTGAACTCGTGAACAATCATGTGTGGAGGCCATAATTTGGGATCACAAATGATTGGGAACATATCATGTGAAACATTTATTTTGAATGATGATATTTCACGAGGGGTGGAGAAATTAAATTTGGTTATTGACACGCTAGCAGAAGATTTGCTAGCAATATAGGCTGCCAATGACTCAGAAGTGGTGTCCGATGAAAGTCGAGACACAAAAACTTGCCTACGAGGGGCAACAACCGTTAAAGTTGGTGCTGATGGGGCTGCAGGTAGTACAGGAGATGGAGGAGCTAAAGAGGCACCATGATTGTGTTTAACAATCTGGGCAAGATTACGGGCAGGTCTACCTTTGCGGCCAGGAGCTGACGGGGCTGAGGCAGTTTGGATAACTGGGACGGTATCAGGTACGGGCTCTGCTGGAACTACTATTGGGGATAAAACGGGGGTAATTGGGCAGTCGCTTGGGGAAGGCGATAAAGACAGCATTGGAGATAAATCCATGTTGCCAGGAAGGGACAAGAAAGGCGTAGGTGTCTGAACAGACGTAGACGGCAATTGCAAAAGTTGAGGCTCCAACCGGCGATTGGTTGGAGACTCAAATTTATAATTGGCAAGCAACTCAAAACTCGAGTCAAATTTACTCGACAGTTGCTTAGCCACATTATTCAATTTTAAGAATTGATTTCTCACAGAATTATACATTCTGGAGAAATCAATTTGCTTGTCGATGCAATCTGGGCACGACCAACGCAAGCCACCGCAGCCCTTCTTTGCAACTGCAGCGATCTTGTCGCAATCACGCCCAGTGAGACCTGCACATTTAGCATGCATCATATTCTCACACAGCCAACAATTAACAAATTGCGGCTGTGCAGAATCATCAGCCTGCTTGAACGTGCAAAGTTTCTTACAGCACGACATAATTCTTGTAATAAGCAAGTTGCGAAAGCGCAGAGCAAAACGAAAACGGTACACAAACAAATTGTTTGGAGCGAAAGGCAATAGCAAAAATTTGCGAGAGCGCGATGCACAAGCAGAAATATGCGGCAGCGAACACACGCACAAACAAGTGTATGCACAGGGGAGCACCAAAGCAAAAGAATCAAAACAGGCAATAACAACAATACAGAACTGACGCCGCGTTCAATAAATGCAATTATTAACAGACTTACGCTGCGACAACAGAATAACACTTTGCACAATTATACAGCTTTTTAAATAAAGCACAAAAAGGCCAAATTTAGAAATAAAAAGCAGGATTGAAGCGCAAAAAAATATATAAAAATCTTGGAGCACAAGTAAAACACGTCAATCACTCTCAACTGAGAACTCTCTCTGATAAGATGACTGTGGGTATTTGCCTTATCGACATAAGTCTATTATGTTTAACTAAAAAGAATACTGAAGCAATTTGAATGTTTTACTAAATTAAAACATTAAACAAATAAGGTGGGTGGTAGCATTTGGAAAAAATGTCGGCATTAGAGAATATGTGTCAATAAACCTAAATAAGGAGTGGTGTCGCTCAAGGTATGGCATATGCAAAATGGTGTATACGGCAAGTTCATATGAGTGTGAGTTGTTGGCTTGCCGGCATGTGTCAATTATGTTTAATTAAAAAGATTAATGAAGTTATTTGAATGTTTTATTAAATTAGTATATGAAAATGATAAGGTAGTTGGTAGCATTTGGAAAAAAAGTCGGCATTATAGAATATGTGTCAAAAAACCTTTATAGGGAGTGGTGTCGCGAAAGGCATGACATATGAAATATTGTATTTAAGGCATATGACTGTCTTGTGTTGACTTGGCGGCATAAGTCAATTATTTTTAATTAAAAAGAACAATGAAGTTTATTGAATCTATTAATAAATTAGTACATGAAAACGATAAAGTGGTTGGTAGCATTTGGAAAAAATGTCGGCATTATAGAATATATGTCAAAAAACTTTAAAAGTAGTGGTGTCGCGCAAGGCATGTCATACGAAAAATTTTATGAATGAAAATGATAATATGACTGTGGGTATTTGCCTTATCGACATAAGTCTATTATGTTTAACTAAAAAGAATACTGAAGCAATTTGAATGTGTTACTAAATTAAAACATTAAACAAATAAGGTGGTTGGTAGCATTTGGAAAAAATGTCGGCATTAGAGAATATGTGTCAATAAACCTAAATAAGGAGTGGTGTCGCTCAAGGTATGGCATATGCAAAATGGTGTATACGGCAAGTTCATATGAGTGTGAGTTGTTGGCTTGCCGGCATGTGTCAATTATGTTTAATTAAAAGATTAATGAAGTTATTTGAATGTTTTATTAAATTAGTATATGAAAATTATAAGGTAGTTGGTAGCATTTGGAAAAAGAGTCGGCATTATAGAATATATGTCAAAAAACCTTTCAAAGTAGTGGTGTCGCGCACGGCATGTCATATGAAAAATGTTATGAATGATAATGATAATATGACTGTGGGTATTTGCCTTATCGACATAAGTCTATTATGTTTAACTAAAAAGAATACTGAAGCAATTTGAATGTGTTACTAAATTAAAACATGAAACAAATAAGGTGGTTGGTTGCATTGGGAAAAATGTCGGCATTAGAGAATATGTGTCAATAAACCTTTATAGGGAGTGGTGTCGCGCAAGGCATGACATATGAAAAAGTTTATTTACGGCATATGACTATGGGAATTTGCCTTATCGACATAAGTCAATTATGTTTAACTTAAAAGAATACTGAAGCAATTTGAATGTGTTACTAAATTAAAACATGAAACAAATAAGGAGGTTGGTAGCATTGGGAAAAATGTCGGCATTAGAGAATATGTGTGAAAAAACCTTGACATATGAAATATTGTATATAAGGCATATGACTGTCTTGTGTTGACTTGGCGGCATAAGTCAATTATTTTTAATTAAAAAGAATAATGAAGTTTATTGAATCTATTAATAAATTAGTACATGAAAACGATAAAGTGGTTGGTAGCATTTGGAAAAAATGTCGGCATTATAGAATATATGTCATAAGACTTTTATTGGTAGTGGTGTCGCGCAAGGCATGTCATACGAAATATTGTATATAAGGCATATGACTGTGGGGTGTTGACTTGGCGGCATAAGTCAATTATTTTTAATTGAAAAGAATAATGAAGTTTATTGAATGTATTAATAAAATAGTACATGAAATCAATAAGGTGGTTGGTAGCATTTGGAAAAAATGTCGGCATTAGAGAATATGTGTCAATAAACCTAAATAAGGAGTGGTGTCGCTCAAGGTATGGCATATGCAAAATGGTGTATACGGCAAGTTCATATGAGTGTGAGTTGTTGGCTTGCCGGCATGTGTCAATTATGTTCAATTAAAAAGATTAATGAAGTTATTTGAATGTTTTATTAAATTAGTATATGAAAACGATAAGGTGGTTGGTAGCATTTGGAAAATGGCTGCATTATAGCATATGTGTAATAAAACCTATATATGGAGTGGTGTCGCGAAAGGCATGGCATATGAAATATTGGATATAAGGCATATGACTGTAGGGGCATAAGTCAATTATGTATAATTGAAAAGAGTAATGAAGTTAATTGAATCTATTTATAAATTAGTACATGAAAACGATAAAGTGGTTGGTAGCATTGGGAAAAAATGTCGGCATTATACAATATATGTCAAAAAACCTTTAAAAGTAGTGGTGTCGCGCACGGCATGTCATATGAAAAATGTTATGAATGATAATGATAATATGACTGTGGGTATTTGCCTTATCGACATAAGTCTATTATGTTTAACTAAAAAGAATACTGAAGCAATTTGAATGTGTTACTAAATTAAAACATTAAACAAATAAGGTGGTTGGTAGCATTTGGAAAAATGTCGGCATTAGAGAATATGTGTCAATAAACCTAAATAAGGAGTGGTGTCGCTCAAGGTATGGCATATGCAAAATGGTGTATACGGCAAGTTCATATGAGTGTGAGTTGTTGGCTTGCCGGCATGTGTCAATTATGTTTAAGTAAAAGATTAATAAAGTTATTCGAATGTTTTATTAAATTAGTATATGAAAATGATAAGGTAGTTGGTAGCATTTGGAAAAAAAGTCGGCATTATAGAATATGTGTCAAAAAACCTTTATAGGGAGTGGTGTCGCGAAAGGCATGACATATGAAATATTGTATATAAGGCATATGACTGTGGGGTGTTGACTTGGCGGCATAAGTCAATTATTTTTAATTGAAAAGAATAATGAAGTTTATGGAATGTATTAATAAAATAGTACATGAAATCAATAAGGTGGTTGGTAGCATTTGGAAAAAATGTCGGCATTATAGAATATATGTTAAAAAACCTTTAAAAGTAGTGGTGTCGCGCACGGCGTGTCATATGAAAAATGTCATGAATGATAATGATAATATGACTGTGGGCATTTGCCTTATCGACATAAGTCTATTATGTTTCACTAAAAAGAATACTGAAGCAATTTGAATGTGTTACTAAATTAAAACATGAAACAAATAAGGTGGTTGGTAGCATTGGGAAAAATGTCGGCATTATAGAATATGTGTCAATAAACCTTTATAGAGAGTGGTGTCGCGCAAGACATGTCATATGAAAAAGTTTATATACGGCATATGACTATGGGAATTTGCCTTATCGACATAAGTCAATTATGTTTAACTTAAAAGAATACTGATGCTATTTGAATGTATTACTTAATTAAAACATGAAACAAATAAGGTGGTTGGTAGCATTGGGAAAAAATGTCGGCATTAGAGAATATGTGTCAATAAACCTAAATAAGGAGTGGTGTCGCTCAAGGTATGGCATATGCAAAATGGTGTATACGGCAAGTTCATATGAGTGTGAGTTGCTGGCTTGCCGGCATGTGTCAATTATGTTTAATTAAAAAGATTAATGAAGTTATTCGAATATTTTATTAAATTAGTATATGAAAATGATAAGGTAGTTGGTAGCATTCGGAAAAAAAGTAGGCATTATAGAATATGTGTCAAAAAACCTTTAGAGGGAGTGGTGTCGCGAAAGGCATGACATATGAAATATTGTATATAAGGCATATGACTGTGGGGTGTTGACTTGGCGGCATAAGTCAATTATTTTTAATTGAAAAGAATAATGAAGTTTATTGATTGTATTAACAAAATAGTACATGAAATCAATAAGGTGGTTGTTAGCATTTGGAAAAAATGTCGGCATTATAGAATATATGTCAAAAAACCTTTATTGGTAGTGGTGTCGCGCACGGCATGTCATATGAAAAATGTTATGAATGATAATGATAATATGACTGTGGGTATTTGAATTATCGACATAAGTCTATAATGTTTAACTAAAAAGAATACTGAAGCAATTTGAATGTGTTACTAAATTGGTTGGTAGCATTGGGAAAAATGTCGGCATTAGAGAATATGTCTCAATACACCTTTATAGGGAGTGGTGTCGCGTAATGCATGGCATATGAAAAAAGTTTATATACGGCATATGACTATGGGAATTTGCCTTATCGACATAAGTCAATTATGTTTAACTTACAAGAATACTGATGCTATTTGAATGTGTTACTAAATTAAAACATTAAACAAATAAGGTGGTTGGTAGCATTTGGAAAAAATGTCGGCATTAGAGAATATGTGTCAATAAACCTAAATAAGGAGTGGTGTCGCTCAAGGTATGGCATATGCAAAATGGTGTATACGGCAAGTTCATATGAGTGTGAGTTGTTGGCTTGCCGGCATGTGTCAATTATGTTTAATTAAAAGATTAATGAAGTTATTCGAATATTTTATTAAATTAGTATATGAAAATGATAAGGTAGTTGGTAGCATTCGGAAAAAAAGTCGGCATTATAGAATATGTGTCAAAAAACCTTTATAGGGAGTGGTGTCGCGAAAGGCATGACATATGAAATATTGTATATAAGGCATATGACTGTGGGGTGTTGACTTGGCGGCATAAGTCAATTATTTTTAATTGAAAAGAATAATGAAGTTTATTGATTGTATTAATAAAATAGTACATGAAATCAATAAGGTGGTTGGTAGCATTTGTGTGAGTTGTTGGCTTGCCGGCATGTGTCAATTATGTTTAATTAAAAAAGATTAATGAAGTTATTTGAATGTTTTATTAAATTAGTATATGAAAATGATAAGGTAGTTTGTAGCATTTGGAAAAAAAGTCGGCATTATAGAATATGTGTCAAAAAAACCTTTATAGGGAGTGGTGTCGCGCAAGGCATGTCATACGAAATATTGTATATAAGGCATATGACTGTGGGGTGTTGACTTGGCGGCATAAGTCAATTATTTTTAATTAAAAAGAATAATGAAGTTTATTGAATGTATTAATAAAATAGTACATGAAATCAATAAGGTGGTTGGTAGCATTTGGAAAAAATGTCGGCATTAGAGAATATGTGTCAATAAACCTAAATAAGGAGTGGTGTCGCTCAAGGTATGGCATATGCAAAATGGTGTATACGGCAAGTTCATATGAGTGTGAGTTGTTGGCTTGCCGGCATGTGTCAATTATGTTCAATTAAAAAGATTAATGAAGTTATTTGAATGTTTTATTAAATTAGTATATGAAAACGATAAGGTGGTTGGTAGCATTTGGAAAATGGCTGCATTATAGCATATGTGTAATAAAACCTATATATGGAGTGGTGTCGCGAAAGGCATGGCATATGAAATATTGGATATAAGGCATATGACTGTAGGGCATAAGTCAATTATGTATAATTGAAAAGAGTAATGAAGTTAATTGAATCTATTTATAAATTAGTACATGAAAACGATAAAGTGGTTGGTAGCATTGGGAAAAAATGTCGGCATTATACAATATATGTCAAAAAACCTTTAAAAGTAGTGGTGTCGCGCACGGCATGTCATATGAAAAATGTTATGAATGATAATGATAATATGACTGTGGGTATTTGCCTTATCGACATAAGTCTATTATATTTAACTAAAAAGAATACTGAAGCAATTTGAATGTGTTACTAAATTAAAACATTAAACAAATAAGGTGGTTGGTAGCATTTGGAAAAAATGTCGGCATTAGAGAATATGTGTCAATAAACCTAAATAAGGAGTGGTGTCGCTCAAGGTATGGCATATGCAAAATGGTGTATACGGCAAGTTCATATGAGTGTGAGTTGTTGGCTTGCCGGCATGTGTCAATTATGTTTAAGTAAAAAGATTAATAAAGTTATTCGAATGTTTTATTAAATTAGTATATGAAAATGATAAGGTAGTTGGTAGCATTTGGAAAAAAAGTCGGCATTATAGAATATGTGTCAAAAAACCTTTATAGGGAGTGGTGTTGCGAAAGGCATGACATATGAAATATTGTATATAAGGCATATGACTGTGGGGTGTTGACTTGGCGGCATAAGTCAATTATTTTTAATTGAAAAGAATAATGAAGTTTATGGAATGTATTAATAAAATAGTACATGAAATCAATAAGGTGGTTGGTAGCATTTGGAAAAAATGTCGGCATTATAGAATATATGTTAAAAAACCTTTATTGGTAGTGGTGTCGCGCACGGCATGTCATATGAAAAATGTCATGAATGATAATGATAATATGACTGTGGGCATTTGCCTTATCGACATAAGTCTATTATGTTTCACTAAAAAGAATACTGAAGCAATTTGAATGTGTTACTAAATTAAAACATGAAACAAATAAGGTGGTTGGTAGCATTGGGAAAAATGTCGGCATTATAGAATATGTGTCAATAAACCTTTATAGAGAGTGGTGTCGCGCAAGACATGTCATATGAAAAAGTTTATATACGGCATATGACTATGGGAATTTGCCTTATCGACATAAGTCAATTATGTTTAACTTAAAAAGAATACTGATGCTATTTGAATGTATTACTTAATTAAAACATGAAACAAATAAGGTGGTTGGTAGCATTGTGAAAAAATGTCGGCATTAGAGAATATGTGTCAATAAACCTAAATAAGGAGTGGTGTCGCTCAAGGTATGGCATATGCAAAAATGGTGTATACGGCAAGTTCATATGAGTGTGAGTTGTTGGCTTGCCGGCATGTGTCAATTATGTTTAATTAAAAGATTAATGAAGTTATTCGAATGTTTTATTAAATTAGTATATGAAAATGATAAGGTAGTTGGTAGCATTCGGAAAAAAGTCGGCATTATAGAATATGTGTCAAAAAACCTTTATAGGGAGTGGTGTCGCGAAAGGCATGACATATGAAATATTGTATATAAGGCATATGACTGTGGGGTGTTGACTTGGCGGCATAAGTCAATTATTTTTAATTGAAAAGAATAATGAAGTTTATTGATTGTATTAACAAAATAGTACATGAAATCAATAAGGTGGTTGTTAGCATTTGGAAAAAATGTCGGCATTATAGAATATATGTCAAAAAACCTTTATTGGTAGTGGTGTCGCGCACGGCTACATATGAAAAATGTTATGAATGATAATGATAATATGACTGTGGGTATTTGAATTATCGACATAAGTCTATAATGTTTAACTAAAAAGAATACTGAAGCAATTTGAATGTGTTACTAAATTGGTTGGTAGCATTGGGAAAAATGTCGGCATTAGAGAATATGTGTCAATACACCTTTATAGGGAGTGGTGTCGCGTAATGCATGGCATATGAAAAAGTTTATATACGGCATATGACTATGGAATTTGCCTTATCGACATAAGTCAATTATGTTTAACTTAAAGAATACTGATGCTATTTGAATGTGTTACTAAATTAAAACATTTAACAAATAAGGTGGTTGGTAGCATTTGGAAAAAATGTCGGCATTAGAGAATATGTGTCAATAAACCTAAATAAGGAGTGGTGTCTACTCAAGGTATGGCATATGCAAAAATGGTGTATACGGCAAGTTCATATGAGTGTGAGTTGTTGGCTTGCCGGCATGTGTCAATTATGTTTAATTAAAAAGATTAATGAAGTTATTTGAATGTTTTATTAAATTAGTATATGAAAATGATAAGGTAGTTGGTAGCATTTGGGAAAAAAGTCGGCATTATAGAATATGTGTCAAAAACCTTTATAGGGAGTGGTGTCATGAAAGGCATGACATATGAAAGATTGTATATAAGGCATATGACTGTGGGGTGTTGACTTGGCGGCATAAGTCAATTATTTTTAATTGAAAGAATAATGAAGTTTATTGATTGTATTAATAAAATAGTACATGAAATCAATAAGGTGGTTGGTAGCATTTGTGT